>PKML01064328.1:180014-265132 GCA_002933935.1 Eutrema yunnanense | reverse complement strand
TTTTTAACTTTGACTTTTCTTTATAATTTTTGTTTAATTTTTCTTAATCTAAACATAACTATTTTTTCCATTTACTTTTTAGTATTAGGAATCGATTTTAAATCGTGTATTAAGAATTTTTCTTTTAAGTTTAGAGTATATTTATAATTTTTCCTTTTTAAGTTTGATCGTTGTTGTAGATTATAAATTTTTAATCTTTCTTTTGTCAATTTCTTTTATTATAAGTTTTCCTTACTTATACTTATACTTTTTTTTTGTAAGATTACTTTTTTACTTTACACCTTTTAATATTTACTTTAATTCATTTTTACTAAAATTGTCTTTTTTAGTTTAACCTTTTTAATATTTATTTTAATTTATTTTTACCTTTTTAATTAAATTGACACATGTCAAGATCTAAATTAACAATCGTGACAAATGTCACGATCTCGTGAGTTATAATTTTGCCTACGTATCGCGTTCACGTCGAGGGATCTTGTTTTATATAATAAGATATAGTATGTATATATGTTGAGATTTGAGTATATTATCAAATTGATATTTTCCCGTTATTAATATATGTTGCAAGGAAAACTTATATACATACTATATATAAGGATTTAGACATCTCTTATATATAGTATGTATATAAGTTTTCCTTGCAACATATATATACATAACAGGAAAATATTAATTGATAATATACCCAATATGCATTTATCTACCTATATATAATTATACATACGTATGTGATATTTCCTACTCATTTGTTTTTGTATCTTGAAAGCATTTTTGTATCACCAAAAAAATGAGTAAATCCATCTTTTTTGCGGTCTTCATAATCCTTATTCTAGGTTATTTTATACTTACAATCTCTAACACTATTATTGTTTTTTTGCTGCCATAAAATTTGAGATTTAATTTTCTAATAATATTTTTATAGGAATTATGGTGAAGGAGATTCAAGGACAAAAACGTGGAATATGTCATAAGATTTTATCTGAAACGGATTGTGGTGCCGGCACGTGTACCGCTCTTTGTCTACAATATTGGAGGGGAACTGGCAAGTGCGTTCCATCAATTAATGGAAAGCTTTTTTGCCTGTGCAATTTTTCTTGTATTTCTTAAAATGTTTTTCGTTTCTTTTTAAATCTACAAATTAGCATCAACTCCAATAATAAGAAAGTATGATTGTAATAAATTATATAGAAAGAAGAAAAAAACTTGCAATCCATTCTAATTTCATGAGGATATATGAAATTAAATGTGTGATCCGTACTGATCTCAAAAAACCCTAGCTAATCCAAAAACCTGAAATGACAGTCCTAAATTAATTTTAATAATACTAAAGAGATGTTACATAAAACTAGAGCTGGCATAAAACCGAGACCTGCCGGATCCGATCCGGCCCGAAATATTGGGTTCATTTCAGTTTGCGTGTAAAACTCGAATAGTTTTTATGTAAATCTAATTCGGTTTTTGGGTCGGTTCGGATATAACCCGAAACCCGATCGGATACCCAAAAAATTATAAATATATTATATTATGTATATATCGTATATATATATGCATATATAATTTATATATATATTCGGGTTATTCTGGGTTATTTGAGTACATTTTTCGGATAATTCGGGTTCAAAACCGACCCGAATTTATTTTCTGTTCTATATCGGGTTTTATTTAAAATCCTAAAACCGATCTAAACCCGACAAAACCCGAACCGAACCAAAATTTTCTCGGATCCTTAACGGGTTCTATCCGCTCTAACTTTGGGTACCCAAAAACCGACCCAAACCCGACCCGAATGCCCATGACTACACCAAACTATCCAACTACATAAACTAGGGATTGATCCCCGCGCTTCGCGCGGAACTTATTTACATTCATGTTTTATATTTGTTTTTATGTAATTTATTTGAAAACCTTTTTTTTTTAATTTCAAAATTTAGTTTAATATTCGGTTGATGTTTAAAGTTGCATTATGTGTATGTGTGTTTTCTTTTTTCTCCTTATTATTGTTTGTATATAGTAACGGTTTTCTCTTACTTATGTTATTAACTTATGTTGAAATATTTTTTTTTATGTGTTTATATTTTGTATTTCACTACTGTGTGATTTTAATTATAGTTTTATATTTATTTTACATATTTATATTCATATTTTTAAATTTGTTTATATGTTATTTTTAGGAATTATTTTCTAATGTCACAATAAGAAGACATTTTTTTCTAACCTCGTTTGATAAACCGACTTGAAAAATAGAAGTAAGAAGCGGCTGAGCGTGGGTTTGATTATTTATAATTAAACTAAACTAATCAGTTGTTTTCGAGAACACCCACAAGATACTTTAATCTTCTGAAAAAATTAAGAAAACTCAACTCCACTTTCGACCACAGGGTTTCTCATAATCTCTTGTATCGGATTCCTTTGAATCTATCATCATTCTCTATCGGAATTGATATCCGAAATTGAGGTCTCAACTCGATTTTGTAGTTTTTTTCCTGTCTCGGATACTTCTAAATCGGTTTCAGAACGAAGAAGATATTGATCATTTTGTTGTCTTTCTGATTCAATAACTTGATTTTATTAAGTATTTCAGGTATGCTTTGACGTTATGATGGATTCGTAAAAATTGTTTGCTAGAGTTTTTGGGGTAGAGTCTTCGGCGAAGAATCTCCATTTCCCGAAATCGTAGCTTCATTCGAAGGTAATTTGTTAATCAGAATTCGATCTGCCTTGATCTCTCTTAATTTTGAAGAAATTGTGTTGTCATTCGATCTTTGGTCTCCAATTTGGTACTTAGTCAATCATTTTCCTTGTTCTGACGATGAACTGAACATTCAGCCGGTATATGTTATCTATGTGAGATGGGAGTTTGTGATTGAGCATGTAGATTATGCAGTTATGACAATTCTTGGGATAGCAGAACTAAAACTGAAGTTATTGCTAAGGTGGTCTGTTATTTTGTAGAGGTTTGTGCATCGTCCCACTTCGAACCCGCCGACATTGAAGATGAGACCTTCTCGTAAGACATGACGGTATTGGCTTGCACAGACAGTTGGTATGAAGCCATGTATAACCGAGTTCTGTGAACAAAAATGGGAGGGGTTAGTTGATCAACAATATTTGATTTTAAAATTATTTCTGTAATGGTTAATTTCTATGATAGCCGCACGTATCTACTTAGACATTACCACACAGTTTTCTTAAATCATCTTGAAATCCAATAATTTTTGAAATGGAACATGGAACATACGTAAGAATAGAGAAAAAAGATAAGCTACATATCATAATAGGGAAACAAAACTGGGCGTATCTATGAAAATAATAATCTGGGAAAAAGTGAAAGACACAAATTATATTATACCCAAGAAATGTTGTCGTAATAGAATAGTGAAGGAAAATCTATCAGCAGATGCAGAGAAGAATACGAAGATCAATTTGGTATGAGATGCATGAATATATAAAATAAGTTTGAGAAATATTGGACCTTCTCATCAAGCAGGAGAAGGACGATCCCCATAAATTCTCCATCTTTTTTAACGTTCTTAGCATCTCAGAAGCGGAGAAGGCGACCAACTATTTGTTGTGATAAGCGACCTAAACGTAAATCGTCGAAGGTGACATAGTTAGCAGCATCAGGGATTGCAACAACATCAATGACAGCCATTTTTAAAGTGGTAATAAACAGGATTTGAGGGAAATTTTCAGGATGAGGCAGTAGAGTAGTGGTTTTTGTGGTGAACAGTAGCGTATATATATTGCAAGGCTAAGAGATTGTGGTAACGTCTGAAATTAAAGTGGTTAAGGATGGTGGGAAGGGTAATGGTGTTGGAGATGTGTGGGTTTTTTTTTTTTTTTGAAGATAGTCATAAATTAGTTATCAGAGCAGAGTGGGAAAAAAAATTATTGATGTACTAAATTACCTTTTTTTTTGTAAAGCAGCCGACATTATGCATATGTTGGTGAGGAGAGATTTAGGGTTGCACGGTGGAGGCAAGGAAGGAAGAGAAGAGGAAAGTGGCGTTTTTTGTTTTTTTGTTTTGGTGTTGAGTTAATGGGCCAGTTGTGTAGAGTGTTTGAGTTTGTAAATTAGGGAGAGCTATGAAGAACCGAAAAATGAACAAACAAATACCAAATATAATACCACACGCATATATTTTGGATTAGCAAGATTTGAAACAACTTTCAATTATTGAAAATTACGTGACACAATAAAATACCACAACTTTTAATTAGTAAGATTTTTAAATAAGTGGGGTCGACGTCAAAAAAAAATATAAGTAGGGTCCATTAATTAAGAAGTTTAGTGTTGATGTGGACAATTTAGAATGAGAGAAAACTCTCTTATTAGATTATAGATTCATATTATTTTAAAATTTTAACCCGCTTGGTGACCAAAATTCGAATGACTTTGGGTGGGCTTTCAGTGTTGTTTTTCCTCTTCTTTTACTTACTTCTTTCTGGTCCCGAAACTCTTATCTTATTGGGATGAGATTTATGTACCAAACATTAATTTGTATACGAAAAATACTTAAAACATAAATTAACAATTTCTAAAGGTTCTAACAATTAACATTAAAAATACAGTGTTTCTTAAATAATATTTGACCGAATAAAACAAAATATGTCTTCAGCAAATGGATTAGCAAAATCTTACTATCGAAGAAGTCTTTGATTAATGTTGATCCGAAAGTTTTCGTAAAATGAGTTGATACGTGGGTTTGAGTTGTAATGTGGTATCATTAAGGCTGCAAATGGTTGCATTTTTAGAGAAAAAAAACCAGAAAAAAATATATTTCTCTCAAGTTTTACCATTTAGGTTAAAAATGAAAAATAAAATTTCCAACTAATTCCACGTTAGTTAGATGAACAAATAAGAGAAATATAAAAAAAACTTTCATCCACTAGCAAGAAAAGTAACAAATTAAAAAGTATTCTTTTATAATTTTTCACTAATTTGTATTTATCTTGTTATTTTGGAAGGCAACTAGTTGCACCTTAAATCTTGGAAGTCTAAAGGAAACAAGAAACATGGGAGAACATAATACTAAGGACATGTAAACTCTCTTCTACAAAAAAGGTAGAGAAATCTATCAAAAAATGATGATGTCTTTTATTGCCTAGGAATCTAAGATTCATACTCAGCAAGATATTTGTTGACTCTATGTTCATGTGAATGATCTTTTGGGTGGCCTGCAAACAAAAACATACGAATTCTAAAGTACTTTATATTTAAGGTTTCAACAACAAAATTACTTTATATTTAAAAGTTGAGTATTTAGGGGATATAAGCTGAGTTTACTTTAACCCATTTTTTTAGTTTTTTTTTTATTTCATCTTATTACAACATCAGTCCCTACAATTAATACATAGTCTAGAATTGTATGACAAAGTCTTATCTAGATCTTGGCATTTTATCCGGACTCGAAAATCCCAACCAACCCGAAAACAGGGGTTTGGATCTGTTTTGAATATGACTAAATAACCGATCGAATATTCTTTTAATTTAGTTCGGGTATCGGATCAGTTCAGGTAATACCTAATACCCGTTCGGGTATCCAAAAAAAACCAAAGTGGTTTTTTCTCCTTTTTTTTCCCTGAATCATGCAAAAAAAAAAGATTGGATCGATCGATCCCATCACTAGATCGATCATCCAACGATTATTTTTGAGATCGATCAACCACATCTGGATCGATCGGTCCAATTCGGATCGATCGATTCCTATGCCAAACCGAACGATCCCATTTTTGGGTTTTCAAGTTTTATGATTTATACGGTTATTTTGTAGATACAATTGGATAATATGGTTACAAAGTAACCAACCTGAATTGACACGGACCCGAAAAAACCTGAACCGTTATAACCCAAAAAATTTTCGATTCCTATATAGTTACTAAAAGTCTATACTTAAAATATTCGAACAGAACCCGAACGGATAACCTGAATGTCCAGGCCTAGTCTTATCCATTGATCATCAAATCTCTCTTTTTTTTGTTTAATACATATACTTACTTTTCTACGTCTGTTACAGTACGTACGCGATTTCTTCTTTTCTTCTTCCTTAGCGTAACACTTTTGGTCCCTTTCCCATCTACAAATTTTCTCCGGTTTTCTCGACAAAGAATAAGAGAGAGAGAGAGGGAGATTATTCTATCTCTCGCTTTTAATTTTGTTGTCTCTCTCCTTAATTTTCCAGGAAAATCTCATCCTCCTGGTAGTTTAAAATAGATCTGTGTTCATATAATCTTTCTCAATTTTAGGGTTTCCATTAAACTTGTAGAGGAACCCAAAAAGGAAGCTTTTTAGTACATTTTTTTGGGTTTAAGTGATCAGATCAAAATTAATTATTTTTTTGTTTATTTGGCCTTCGAGTTTTCCATCAAAATTCCAAAAAAAATAAAGTTCCAATCTTTGTACCCGTTTTTCTTCTCTCTCTTTTAAGACATGAATTGTCTGTTCTTGTTCAAATCAAAGAAACCCAAACCCAGAAATCAACAAAAAGACAACAGCAACAACAAAAAGACCAAAAGAAAAGGAAAGGAATTACAAAACTCAGCTCCACAACCGACGATGAATCGGAGTGAAACGTCGTCGTTTAATCTCCAGACGCCGAGATCTTTGCCTTCTCCACGAAGTATCAGAGATTTGTATACAGAGAGAGAACAGAATCTTAGGGTCTTCACTTACGAAGAACTCAGTGAAGCCACTTGTGGGTTTAGCAGAAAGCTTAAGATCGGTGAAGGTGGATTCGGTAGTGTTTATAAAGGAAAGATTCCGACCACTGGAGATTCTGATTCTCCACTTGTCGTCGCCATTAAGAAACTCAATCGACAAGGATTACAGGTAATTTTTAAATATTAATCATTCACTCAATGTATTCTCTCTCTGTTTTTTGCTAATCTAATCATAATGAGATGATTAAGCAAGAAATGGAAGCTTAGACATTCTTTAAAGTATTTAATTGTGAAGCTAATCCGAACTTTATCACTTGCTTTGATGTAAATTTGAAAGAAGAAAAAACATCGAAACAAAAGCTTAGAATCGGAAAATTTAAGCTTTGATATTCTTCAATGAATGTATGAAGAAAATTCGAACTTGTCACTTGTTTTAAAGTAAAATTGAAGAAAATTCAAGAGCGTGAAAGAAAGGCTTGGATATTATTCAATGGATGCATTTTCAAACTTTGTCACTTGTTTTGATGTAAATTGAAGGAATTGTTTTCAATTCTTAATTTTGCTCGAGTTTCTTAGTTGAAGAAGCTTAGATATTCATCAATGGATTCAATTATGGAGCAAAATTCGAATTGTGTACCTTGTTTTAATGTAAACTGGAAGAATTTTCAGAACTGTGAAATAATAGCTTACAAATCGTGAAATAGAAGCTTAGAGATTCTTCAAAGTATGCAAACTTTGTCACTTGGTTTAATCTAAAGTCTGAAAATTTTGTCTCAAAGTTCTGATTATATTTCTCTTCCCTGTGTGTGTTTAATGGTGTATAGGGTCACAAGCAATGGCTAGCAGAGGTTCAGTTTCTAGGAGTGGTGAATCACCAGAACGTTGTGAAGCTCATAGGTTATTGCTCGGAAGACGGAGAGAACGGGATCGAGAGGCTTTTGGTTTATGAGTTCATGTCAAATCGAAGTTTAGAGGACCATCTTTTCACCCGTGGATCGTACACATTACCTTGGAAACAAAGACTCGAGATCATGCTTGGTGCAGCTGAAGGATTGGCTTATTTACATGAAGTTAAGGTAAAAAAAATTATGACCCATCACAGGATTTTACCCTTTTGATTGTTCTTGCCATATTAGGACACACACAATCTGAAAACATTAGTCACATAGAATGTTGGCATAGAGCATGATCAGTAGATTAGGAATGCGACATTTTGTGAACCTTTCACTGTTTAGTTTTCTGAGTTAAGATGATTCAGTGGATGATATTTTCTGGTTTGTTTGTTGGCAGGTGATATACAGAGACTTCAAATCTTCTAATGTGCTCTTGGATGATGAACTCTGTCCGAAATTATCGGACTTTGGGCTAGCCCGAGAAGGACCTCAGGGAGACAATACTCATGTCACAACCGCAGTAAGTATTTGGTTCAGTTTAATTATATACTAAAATCGGTCTGATTTTAATTTATTTGGTAATGATGAAACCAATTGTTTTATGAACAAATTTCGTTTTGTTTTCTGTCTATCTTTGGTAGGAGTGAGGTATCCGGTTCCTGGTTTGGTTTGGATGTTTTGGTTTAAACATTTTGGTTTGGTTCGACTTGATAAATATGTATATGCTCACAAGTAGTTTTGGGTGATGAATCTCCTACAAAGTTTGACATTTCTTCTTCTTCGTTCTCTGTATAGAGAGTTGGAACACAAGGCTATGCAGCTCCTGAATACGTGCAAACAGGCCATCTTCGGTTAAAGAGCGATGTGTACAGCTTCGGTGTTGTGCTCTACGAGATCATAAGCGGACGCCGAACCATTGAGAGGAACAAGCCAGCCGCTGAAAAAAGGCTATTGGATTGGGTCAAAGAGTATCCTGCTGATAGTCAACGCTTCGGCATGATCGTTGACCCTCGGCTACGCAACAATTATCCAGCTGCTGGAGCTAGGAGTCTGGCTAAACTGGCTGACAATTGTCTGAAAAAGAACGATAAAGAGCGACCCGCGATGGAAATTGTAGTGGAAAGATTGAAGAAGATTATAGAAGAATCCGATAATGGAGATTGTTCGATGGCTGCGACTAAGGGAAGCAGTCAGGTAAGGAGGAAACAAGTTGCAGAACCTGTGAAGCGAAGTTTGAGAGGAGTTAATGTAAGAGGATGATTCTGAATTTAGAAGTATTTTTTGCAGGTTTAATATATATATAAAAATAAGTTTATGGTTTATGCGATTTATTGGTTTATTGTGGGATTAGTAGGGGAAAAAACGGTAGCTTATTGTGTGTTTATAAATAAAATATTTCGTTGACAAAGAAAATATGAAATATTTTGGTGATTAACAAACAACAAAAGGTCGATAAACAACAACAAAACGAATTATATCATTTCATCGTTCAAATGTCAAATTCATTTTTAGTGTCGTTGTCTCACATCAGTAAAACGAGCAACTTATTAGCCCTTTTAAAAAAAAAAAATTTTAACGGATACTAATATAAATTTTGAAAGAAAAATCAATATTTATCGAATATATGCAGATTATTTGTTACAAGTTCTACGTCTCATCTAACTTTTGTTTCCATGATAGCTTAGAATGGTAGTCTCTATTTTTTCATATTTTGTACGATGAAGATGCGAAAACGCAAGAACATTTTTTTTTGACAAAAAATTAACTATTCGGAACTTATAATTTAACTATCCGGAACTTATTTCTTAATTGGAGGCAGAGATTGAAGTCGTCCAAGAAATGGAAAATATTTGGGTCTATTGTGGAAAACATTTTATTAAGGATATGTAGGGTTTTCAATGTGTTATGGAGCTGGGTTCTGAAATGGATGCGAGTGTTTTAGATTGTAAAATAGGGTTTTTCGGATTTGAAAAATCATTGTTACTAAATAGATGTTGTTCTGGTTTGATTCGTCATGCGAATCTGAGTCAGGATCATAGACGAATGCGAGGATCCTTAAAAGGTCTTGCTGGTTTGAAGATTCAATATGTTTTTAAATCTTTAAGCTATTATTCGAGCGATGAAGTCGATGAGGTACATTTAGCGTTGTTTGATTTATTCTCTTCTATATCATACTCTATTGTGTTATGTGTTTAATTAAGATCTAATTGTGTGTTTTTGTTTTTCTTTTATGTTCATTTAGTTGTTGATTCATTACAATAGTTGGTGTGTAGAATTGTTTAAACGAACGATATTGTAGATTGACTATTTGAAATAAAATATTTTTCAATATTAAAAATAAAAATACAAATCGTATTTTACTATTTTAGAGAACATATAAATTTTAATTTATTCCCGTCCCACCGCTCATTTCAAAAACATAACTTCTTTATCTATTTTTGGAAAATATTGTACTAGCATTTTACTTTAACAAAACAAAACAAAAAAATGTACTAACATTTTCGTAATGAAAAATAAACATGTACTACCAAAAAGCATTTAAAGAAGAAAGAAAAAAACAGATATTTATTTACACCTTTATTTGCCACTTTTCGCAAGTCACCAAACCTACCCCAAAAAGAATCAATTTGATACTATTACTCAATCTTGTATCAAATCACAAAGCTTACGTTTGCCAAAAACATAACAAGCTTTACGTAAGTTCTCATAGATTTATCGTATATATATGGAAAATTGATTCCCAACTACATAAAGTATGCCATAATGCATGGATAGACATCCGAAGTAAAACAATATTCTAAAAACTACATCAACAACGAAATAACGATAATGCATGACTATACATCCAAAATAACGATAATGCATGACTACACATCCAAAGTAACGATAATGCATGGTTACATATCCAAAGTAAAACAATGTTCTAAAAACTACATCAACAATTGATATAGCATAGCCAGCTACACGATAGTCATCCGAACAAACATGAGTTATATGTGTAACACCATAACCATATATTTCCAGTAAATCATTCATCGAGCTCCATCGTTGACTCGAATTTTAAACAATAAAACCCACCTAAATTTAATCTGACCCAACTTAATCCGACATGAATATTACCATCCGTGCTACGGACGGACACACACACACACATATATATATATATATATATATTTTATAAAATTAAAAAATATATTTACGAGGAACAATTATAAAAGTAAATAAAGTAGGTCAATCACATTTTCTCCTCTTCTTTGAAGACAACAAACATGGACCTAAGAAGCTCGGGTGGTAGGGAAATGCGTGAATGATCCAATGTCTAGATATTATTTTTCTTTGGTTTCAGATCAATATATATCTTGATTTTGTTGTTTTTAAACAGTTTTACCAAATTTGTACTTTCTC
Organism: Eutrema yunnanense; assembly: GCA_002933935.1. Taxonomy (NCBI): domain Eukaryota; kingdom Viridiplantae; phylum Streptophyta; class Magnoliopsida; order Brassicales; family Brassicaceae; genus Eutrema; species Eutrema yunnanense. The sequence continues at coordinate 254,174 of PKML01064328.1, read as the reverse complement.
TCATAAATAAATTTGTGGAAACAAGTATAGTCTGAAGAAAACTAACAATAGTACGATAAAGAAAATGAAGTATAAATAGCGAGGGATGATTGAAAAACAAAATTTCTTTATTATGTAGTGTATAGAATATGTGTCTAATCGTTCGTTTTTTATGTTGTGTTTTCAGTTATATTTTGCTGGTTTTAAATAGTCAAATCAATTTAACTTAATTTGATTTAATAAATCAAGGAGTTTCTGTTAATATTTTTTTAATTTTTTAATATATATATATATATATATATTGTGTCCGTGCGTAGCACAGATGGTAATATTCGGGTCGGATTAAGTCAAGTCGGTTAAATTTGTGTGGGTTTTATTGTTTAAAATTCGAGTCAACACCGAAGCTCGATGAATGGTTTACCGGAAATATATGGTTATGGTGTTACACATATGACTCATGTTTGTTCGGATAGTTATCGTGTAGCTGGCTATGCTATATCAATTGTTGATGTAGTTTTTAGAACATTGTTTTACTTTGAATGTGAAGTCATGCATTATCGTCATTTTGGTTGTGTAGCCATGCATTATCGTTATTATCGTTATTTCATGTAGATGACTATGCTATATCAATTATTGATGTAGTTTTTAAAATATTATTTTACTTCGGATGTGTAGCCATGTATTATGGTATAGGAAGGTGAGAATCAATTTTTCTTTATATAGGATTCATTTCTTTTGTGTCTAGTCGAGTACTTGTTTTTATATATATATATATATTCTCATGGTTGAATATATTACATTACATACCCAAAAGAAACAAGAAAAATTTACACAAGCATGCCATGGACGTTAATTCACACAGGGCATTTACAATTTTCTCTTCTTCTCATACTCCCAAAACTTTGTAAGTTAAAAAACAAAAGAAAAAAGAGAAAAACCGAAGGAAGAAGTTAAAGGATCTTTCGCTTTTGTCCTTTCCCCTGAAACTTCTAGCAAAAGTAAAATTGATCTTTAGATTAAAAAAAGATCAAAAGAAAAAAAACCAAAAACCAGCTTTGAAGCATTAAGAGACAACTTCACTTCTTCTTTTTTTTTTCCCACTTTTAACCTAATTATTATATAATTCCCAAACTCATCAGATTCGGATTTCAAGCAGCAGCAACAGTTCCATTGTGAAAAGCATAATCACGAGATCTAGTTGGAGAAGAAGAAGAAGAGTTTTTTTGTTCTTTTCTCCTCATTGCTGATTTCACAGAATAAGACAGATTCCGTTTCTTCTCTTTCGCTTCATCTCTCTCTATCTGTTCTTGTCTACACTCTTCGCTACAAAAAGGTGTGTCTCCTCTGCAAAATCACAAAAATCAAAACTTTTGAATCAGACCCATGAAACCTTTAATTGTTTAATCAATAAACTGAAGTAATGGGCATCCAAAAAAAATCAGTTCTTTTTTTCTGGGTTGTTCCCAAGTTTGATCAGAAGGAGAGAAATTGAAAACGAGATCTGAAGTATAGATCTAAAATTACCGGTACATATAGATGTCTCTGTTATCACCAAGTGGCTTCTTACAGAGGAAACACGAATCCAAGAAATGAGGCTGTTGATTGTCGAATCTGAAATCATGGAATCTTCCGGGAACAGCAGATCTCGGAGACGAAACAGAGTATTGATGGTAATAATAACTCTGAGGGTAGTTGTTGTTGTGACAATAGTTCGTGTTCCTCAGACTGTTCATTCTAGCGTAAGAGAAAGGACTTGGAACGACACCGTTTTGTGAGGATCCGTTGTTGTTGTTACCAGAAAACCCAGCTTCCATCTCCGATAGAGAAGAAGCTAATTCATCGTCTTCTTCGATGAAATAAGGCTTTCTCGCTGAAACCTCCATTTTTTTTTTCTGGTTGAGAGAGAGAGAAAGAGAGAGGGGTTTGTGTGGGTGGAGAGGTTTTGTGAGGAAAGTGTGAGTGGGATTTTATAGCGAAAGATATTTTGTTTTGGGGGTTTAAGTGAGAGAAAGTAAGAAACAAGGGGCGAATTTTGAGAGAGAGAGAGAGTAAATCTATTGGCTTTGTAGTAACCAAAAAACCTTTCTTTGCTTTTTTTGAAAGTACAAGAAATCGAAAACCACCTTTGTTATTTTCTACAAATACTTTATTGACACATAAGGAATAATTTGAGGCGTTAGAAAATAATATTTTCGTGACTTATTCGTCCCGCAGTTTCAGAGGAACTTTCAAGAGAGCTTTTTAGAAAATGTAAAATACTTTTTACACATTTGCTTCTTTTTTTTTAATACAATTATTGCTTTTTTAGTTTGTTTATTTTTTTCACTCCGACAATATTATTATTATTAAAGTATTACTCGCTTTAACTTTTCAATGAAAAATATAATATGCAAATTATTTAAAATCCTTACCCATTTTATGATACATATCTAATTTTACCCCCATTACCACTTACGCCTATTTACTTAATAAGCAAAATTAAAGATCTAATTAATGAAACAGTTAAGATTATTTACTATAAATATCTAAAAAATTACATATTTCCAAGCCAAAAAAAGCTTAAACAAGTGATCACATCCGTCCAAGGGGAAAAAAGTTTTAAGGTAACAAAACAAGAGGAAGGAACAAAATAGCGGCAATATTATAATTAAAAGAAATATTAAGGGCCGTACATATAAATAGCTAAATTTCGTCACGGTTCCATAAAACATGGGTCCCACAAGCACTTTGGGAGACGTTAAAGAAAATCATGGGGATTCGGGGGAGGAGGTGGACCCCACACGCGTGAGGTTTATTTTAAGGCGTTACCGTAATGACGACACCACTAATTACTAATTACTATTCCTTCTGTTTTTTTTTATAAAAAGTTTTAGACATTTTATTTTATTTTTTTTATAAGAGCTTCTTACATTCTCATGCAAAATTTAATTAATTATATTCATTAGTAGTATAGGTACTATCATAAAACATTAATACTCCTCTTTCTAATTGGATAATTAAATGCTGTTATGGTAGTGTTTAATGTTTCAAGCAAAAAAAAAAGATTTTCTTAATTCATGTGCTTTTAGGGAAAACCCATTATAAAAAAAAACAGAAGGAGTACTACTATTTGCGTATTTTTTTCAATGTTCAAAATTGCGTTAAACGCTAATTAGATCTTTGAGTCAGAACTAGCACCGGGATTAATCGAAAATTAATAAAGGATTTATTTTTTGTAATTTTATTTATGAATGCGTATATATATATATTAAATAATCACAGTAAAATTTGTAAATATCGTTTGGTCTAAAGGTTATTATGGATCACCTAGGTTCTCAGGTTGTGGGTTTGACGTAAGTGTTGAGCAAAACGCTGTTTTTTTCTTTTTCTTTAACACATAATGAATGACATAATTACCACCATTTTTCTTCAACTTTTTCAATCAGTTTTTTTGTTTCATATGTTGATTTTAGCAAAATATGATAGATCTATTGAATAACTATTGATTTTTAACAAGATTTTTTTTATTAAAAAAACTGGTTTTTTCATCGGCTTCTTGCCACCGTCTAAGCGCCGTTTAATCGGTCGAATTTGTTGAACAAGGGTGTTTTCTTCTTCTTTCTCGACAAAAATGGGAAATGTATTTTTATATTTTTTTGCCTTTTAACTATTATAATCGATTAAAAAGAGTAAATGAATGAAATTGTCGTTTTGTCTCCTTTATGAATTTCCGTGGTGGGTGACGTTCGAAGACTTTGAGGAGCTTGGTGAAGCTAGAAATAGTAGTGGTGCGGTAAGTAAGGACGGTGTTTTTTTAATGTAGAAAAGGTGTGAGTGTGACTAGTTTTGATGATAATAAGTAAAAACAATTAGTTTTTTGGAAGAGTTGTGTGTGGACATTATAGCAATAACATACTGAAATCGAGGATATGAAAAATGTCCTCTAAGATTGGTAATGAATGGTATGGTAGTTGTTTTAAAAAAAATGTTTTGGTTTCTTCTCGATGCACTAGCGTAAGCAGACAAAAAAATACCACTAATATATGTTGTAAAGAAAGAAAAACAATATAACGTTGAGGTAAATTATAAACCACTCATATATGGTGGAAATTGTCTGATTTTGTCAATGTACTCACGAAATGGCGAAATGCATGGTTTGTAAATTTAAATTCTAACAAATTATGTGATCAAAACCCATCCCATCGATCAGAAACCAAAAGGCAAAAGTCATTCTTTTACATTTTCATATCAACGTAACAGATTTCATGCATGTCGTATCTTTTTTCCAGAGAGCTCACATCTTATATATATATATATATTTATTTATTTTTTATTTTTTTGAACATTACACATCTTATATATGTAGGACCAAAATTTCGCACAATAGATAGAAAAGATTTAATCACGATTATATGTAAATAAACAGTACGGAACAGACGATTCATAAAACGATAAAGCAATAAAATAAATCTAAGGAGGCGAGATGAATCTCTTTCGTTAACTCTAAGAATCTTCCGTAGTGCGACGGGTTTTTATAGATCCATGAGTCCCAGGATACAACCAAAGTAATCTGTATCATCTACACTTGATATCAGATATGTCGAACATTATACTATGATACTCTCGAATAGAAACTTACTCTAAGCAGTATGGAATTGAGAGAACTCTTGCTACAACTTTTAGGATGTGTTTTTAGTGTATCAGAGGATGATTTTTATGGTGAAAATTGGACTGTATATATAGGAGAGAGGCTAGGGTTTTTCCCTGACAGAAAAGGAATATTCCTCATAATATTCTAGCGGCTGTGATTTTTAAGTCGGTCTGTTGAGTATCGATCGATCGATACCTCAAAAAGTCCACGAGCCCAACAAGGTCCAATGTGCGATCGACGCACATATGGTCTTTTCTTCTCTCATGTTGTTCATCATTTAAATTAATGACACAACCATTCCAAAATATATACACGAGAAAACATTTCTCGGTCAATGAAAACATTTCATTAAAATGAGCTTAACTCATTTCTTTTCTCACTAACATAATTTTATCAAGCCCTCAAGCTGTGACAAAAAATTAGTTCCAACAATATATTGATCCACTTTTCTTAAAATGATGATATATAAGGATGTTTGGTACGTAACAACCACTTCAAACGAACTTAAAGTCCACACACCATCATTAACAGACCGAGTCTCCAACACCGTCCCAATTGTTATTACACCACACACAAAAAAAACTCATTTATTTCAATTTTTGTCAAAGAAATAAGTGATATGTGTGTGTGTACGTATATTTATATATCACTCACGTATATATTTGGGGACAGGGCTTTTGCGAAATAAAGTTCGAAGTGGTTAACCTATATTTTTAACGTGCAGTATAATTAACATATAATCGAATAAAAATATAAGTATTGGTAAAAAAAGGAGTCTCTCTCTGTTCAAATTGTCTAGACTATACTACAAAACAATATAATAATTTATTGATGGGGAGAAAATTGTGATACACTTTACACGCCCTAAGGAATACGTGAAAGCAAATATTTTAACAAGTTAAATGTCGCACACTTGCGCAATGTTAACGAAACCCAATTGTTTGTGTTTGTGTTTGTGTTTGTCTTTGTCTTAGTCTTAAGGTTTTGAATGTTTACTGCGGGAGAGGTGGTTTAACGTGCGGGAGAAAAAAAAATTAAGAAAATGCGGTACCATTTTTTGCTTACTTTTGTAAACCACATAGTGCGTTTAAAACAACACCCAAATAGGAGTGTTTCATATGTTTTTCAATTATTTGTATATATATGCACATATATATATATGTTGTATTATTATACTTAATATTTTGAATTTTATGTAGTTTTTAACAACAAATATAGTTTGTTATATTTATAAATTAAAACTTTAACTTTAAAAATAATTTGATTATATTATATTGTATTAAATTATTTTATTTGGTTTTTTATGTATTTTTTAATTTGATTTTACTAATAAATATATTATTGTAAAATGCCAAACAAATTTATTAAATTTTTTATTATTAATTAGTTATGGTTCGTAATTAATTTATGAAAAATCTTTGATCATAAACGAATTACTAATTTTAATTTATAATTATATTAATATTATTAATCCATTTATATTTATAAAATATTTATCTAAAATATATATTCCGCACCGCTTTTAATATTTTCACCATTCATACATTTGGATCGCACCGCATGTTGTTTTTTTCACCATTCATATATTGTCCCGCACCCCTTGTTCCGCAGTAACCGCACTTGTTCCGCGGTAACCGCACTTGTTCCGCATGATGCGTTTCTTCCAACCGCACCGCACTAAAACCGTACCGCATCTCCTGAACCGCGTGTCCCGCACCGCTCAAACCGCTGTCACCATTCAAAGCCTCTTCGTCTTAGAACTATAAAACTAATTACAAATAGTAAAGTATCTATTTCCAAATTTCTATAAATTAATTACATTTTTGTTCCTATGAGTTTGCATATAATTAATTTCGTAAGTTTCTTTTGTTTTTGAACTACCAGTGGTTATACTTTAAAAAAAAAAACGGGAAACTACCAGTGTTATTATATTCAAATTGATTGTTTTACTGTCAAAAAAAATATAATCTTCCAGTGACGTCAGTCTTTTTCTCTTTTTACAAATTCATTTTTGTTATATGACATAGGGTATGGGCCCACTTAAATCTTGAATTACGTATTTACTCTCTCTCCAATGCTACTACCTCGAATTTGTTTGTTTGATTCCATAGAACAAATATCAGGTGTGTACGCTTATACATTTTACATAAGTTATTTCACGTACACAAATTACCATAACTAGAATGGACTTCGATTTAGAATCTCTTGGTTAAAAAGTTATAAGAAAATTTTACAGTCTTGTTTTAAATAAATCTTTTTAACAAAACACTTCTACGTGTTTGCAAATACCATAAAAATACTAAGCTTATGTAATAAATTATTTGTGCATGCAGGATGCAGCCAAACCAAGTAAAATATTGGGTCTAATTAATAAGTATGTAATTAATGTTTTCTTTGTAGTTATTTTTTTATTTTTTGATGCTTTGATTTGAATCATTGAAATTTTTTTAAATAACTTGTAACTTTCAGTATCAGTCTGTCAACAATTCAACAAGGTGATGTCATTCCCAATAATGTGCTTCTTGATTTTTGTATTTACCTTGGCAACCCAAGGAAGGAATTTAACAAAACAATCAAAAACCAAAAGATAGAGCTATGAGAAAGTCTTTTAGAATAATACCTAAAACAAAAAAAGAGAAGGAATTATATACGGTAGAAAGGTGTTTCTTTTTAAAGGAGTATATAAAAAGTGTTTTTTTCTACGAGGTTTGTTTATTTCATGAAATTTTTGTATAATTTTATCTCTTCTTTTGCTTTACCGTGTACCATATACAAACGTTAACGCCGTACTGTAGCTAAAAATAAAAATATTATCCGGGATCCGAGATCTGCTTCGATCCCTTCCAAAAATACTGATATCCAAAAAGGTCGGATCCAGATTCGGATAGTAAAATTATAAGATCTAGATATATGGATCAAAAACCTTTAAATATATATATTTATTAATAATATATTAAATATATATATATATAATAATGAAAATTAAATTATTATTTATAATAACATATTTTTATTTTTTACAAAAGATTATATAATATTTTAATTTTATCATTATTTGTAATATTTTTTATTTATTTTTACGGATTCAGATAAAGATCTGGATATTCGTAGATATATTAATATTTAGACGGATATATGGATGCCAAGAATCCGGATCCACCGGATAAGGATTCGGATCCAGATATCCCAAAATTTCCAGATATCCGGATCCGTCCCACCCCTAACTGTAACAGGGATAAATTCGAAAAATTAACCGTGTACAATACCGAAAGTCTTAAAAATTTAATATTTTTCAAAACTAATAAAAACTAACTAAACCTAAAATAAGTGAAAAAAATCTTCAAAATCCCCTTATTTCATCAACCACTCCTCTTTGCCAGTTTGCCAGGCATTCCCGGGGAATCCATCGCCCCTAGACTCACTTGTCATTTATGAAACTTTTTTTTATTACTCCATCCTTCTATTTCAAAAATAATTGATACCTAGATTTATTTTTGTTTTTGTTTATGAAATTTTATAATATAATTTGTGTTTATTTTTGTGTTTAGACAATATAATTTATTTTTGTAGATTTAATTTTTGTAATATGAGACACATATTTATTTTGTGTTTAGATATTTTTTTTTGTATATTTAATATTTGTAATATGAGACACAAATTTATTTTGTATTTAGATATAATTTGTTTTTGAAAATTTAATTTTCTTAATATGAGACACATATTTATTTTGTGTTTAGATATAATTGTTAACAATTTTATTTTTGGTATAGCATATATTATATATTTTTCTAAAATTTTAGTCCACAATGAAATCATGCGATAAATTTATATTTGTTTTGGTTTTTATATTTTCTATTTTTTATGGAAAAATATATTTTTGAAATGATATGTATGATTCAAAATTAGTTATTTTAGCTACCCAAATTTTCTAATCCGTTTTGTTATATATATTTTTAGTTTTATATTTTATTTTAAATATATAATTTTAATACTTAAATTATCCATTCGAATGTTTTTATACAAAAAAAAATGTATAAAAAATATATTGCCCCGCACACAACACTTATTAAATATATTTCAGTTCTATATTTTTTTAATATGTGATGTATGTGAAGCAATACGTTTTTTAATATATTGTTTTTTGTATAAAAACTTTATGTAGATCAAACTAACGAAAATAGTTTAATATTAATTTTAATGAAATTTTTTTATGATTATGTGATTTTTGTAACTTTAAATGATAGTAACGTTTGTTATCTAACAAAATATAAACTATTATAAAACTATATGATATTGCCATATGGTTTATATTAGTATAATAGGAATATAAGTTAGTTAAGTATATATCGATGTAATCGTAATTGTAAATTTTGTTATTACGTGAATCTAGATTACTACACCACCATTTTTTTACGAGTGTTAAAATGGATTAATCTGTCTTTTTAATATGTCTCAAATTATCTCACTATCTTGTATGTTTTGACAAACTAATCTGCAAAAAACATCTGATTATAAAAATATAATATTAACCCGCCCGTTCATATTACCATATAATATATATATTTACTAATTTCAAATATTTGAATTTTTAACTTAATTGATTAAGATAAAAATATACAATAACATATTTTGCTTATTATCTACATTATTATAAAAATGTTATTTAAATTTGAATATCTAAATTAAATTTAAATTATTTATTATTTTTTGTAAAGATACAATAAAAACTAATTTTGTATTTTTGATAAGTAATCTAACTTATATTTATGAAAATCCAAACTAATTTGAATTAATATTTATTTTTTTGAATTAAATATAAATATAAAATAAATAAATATATATATTTATTTATTAATATTTCATTAAATTGACTTGTTTGTCAACAAAATAATAGTTATACAAGATAATAATAGAATAATTTGAAGATATTATTGTTTGGTTAAAAAATGTATATCCCCTTTAGTAATATAGATACATAATCATTTATTTTTTATTTTTCAAATAAAAAACATTATTTATTATCTCTTTAAATACAATTTATTTAATAATAAATAAACTGTAAAATACAAATTGTCCTAAAATATTAATAAATTAACGACTTTTGTATTGAAAATATAAAACATCATTTTAAAAAAAATCTTTTTTGCTAAAACACTAATTATTTTAAAACATAACGAATATTAAATATTACTTATTATGTTTCTGATTAAATGTCGTTTTATGATTGTTTTACGTAAATTGTGTGACGTTTTAAATTTTAACGTAAAATTTTAGACAAAATTTTAGTTTTAGTATATTAATAAGAGATATGAAATTATGTATAATATTAATAAAAGGTACAGTAGAGTTTTTTTATATAAAAAATTAATATGTGTGAAAAGATTTTAAACGATATTTAAATGAAATGGAAAGATAAAAAATGTGCAAAACTTGTTACCATTTACTAAATATTAATTCCACGAGGCCTTGCATTCGGGTACGTGTTTGGAAATATTCCAAATTTAAAGCGCGGTTAGGTGGCCGACCCGTGTCGAACTCATGCGGAGGAAAGGCACATATCCATTCCTTATCAACTGGACCAACGCAAATTGGTTGTCATTCAATAACATATATGATTATTTTTAATCTTTCTCGTTCGATTTTAGAATATACATTCATAAAAATATGATTTTCACGTATTTCTCCCATTCACAATCGTGCAGTTTTGTTAATCATATCCGATCAGGAACAGAGCTATGTAGAGAGTAAGAGGGTTAACTAACCCCACCAATTAAAAAATATATATTAGTTTTTCTTAAATAAACATCTATTGATCATGAAAGAATTCATGAAGAGTAAGGACGCTTTTTCTTTTTTCTCCATTTCTCTCGTTCCACGCGCAAACAACACAAGTGCAGACAAGTTAGCAAAAAGTGCTTGTGTCTACCCAGTGGATATTACCTTTGTAAACTCGGTACCACCGGTTTGAATTTTTTTTTTTACCCCATAAAAAACCAAGAAATAAAAAAAAAACAAAAGCTAGTTGTGCAATTTGTCACTTGGGCTAACGGTTATCTTTTTGATTTTGGACTCACTTTTAGTTTAAGTCAAATTTAAATATAATTTATTTAACCAAAAAATCTAAATACAATACAATAATAATTAATACATCACTTTTATGGATCTCAATTAACTATCTCTTAACTATTCTCTAATTTTATTTTTGTTTTGGCAAAACTTTAATAAAAAAAAACAAAAATTAAAGCTTAACCAAACTCTTCGTTCGTTTCTACTATTTGTCAACCAGAAAAAACGAAAAAAACGTAAAACAACAATTTTGGGTTTCATTTCAGATTAGGTTTCTTTGTATTTTTTTATATTTACTTTACTCTGATATGATTCGAATTTATAAAAATAGGATTTATATTTATAATCTGTAAATTTGTGTATATTTTATTTGTATTTTTATAATTTAAAATAAACTAATTTATTTTATTTCACTAGATAACTAATGGATCGGTTTTTAAAAAGAAAATTTCCATCAACAAATAATATTGATTTAGATGACTTGTTATATATAGGTATGATTCGGTGAGAGAAAAAGAATATTTGAATATCATTTCAAGAGTAAATACAATAAAATCATAATAAAAAAAGTTTTAAACTATAAATGAACATAGAGTATATTTATAAATTTTTTTTTGGTAATTTATAAATTATATATTTTTAATATATTTTTCTGCCCTCAATAAAAAAAAAGTGCTGGCTCCACTACTGTATCCGATCATTTTCTTAAAAAGTGACATATACGGTCTCTTGTCTTCGTTTATCTAATTTTGCATTTAAAATATCTCTAGAGAATAATTCAAAAAAAAAAAATATCTCCACAGAAAAGGCGAAGAAGACGAAGTTGACAGGGAAAAAACAAATTTTTATTATTTCTTTTTTTTTTTGTTATATAGTTAAAATTAATGGGTTAGCCGCGTTTCGCGCGGTTTTTTATATCATTATTTTTTATGTAATTAAAAATGATTTCGGTAATAATAAAATTAGTATTTTGCCACATTTTTTTTGTAATAATTCAGTATATCTAACCATACCCTCTTCTTTAGATAAGACGCGCCATAAAAACTACTCAACCTCGTTGGAGTTATCAGCGTCAAGTCATATCCGGCGAAACATCATACACTTTGACATCTAATGCTCATAGCTAAGCGCAACTCAAACCAATTACGAAATTCAATTTACATATCTAGATCAATTCAATCATTTGAAAACCCCTAAATTTCACACGATGGAAAAGGAGAATAGTGTTCTAAGAGTTCAAAACCCACTTTAGAGAATAATTGATACACATACTTCATTTTCTCAAATATAGGTCAAATATCCATTCATCTGACATTAATCTCATTTCAAAAACATCTGACGTGTTTTCAAGATACACTCATAATCTCTCTCTCTCTCTCCCCCTTCTCTCTCTCACACTCATCAATGCGGCAAATTGAACAAAAAACACATTTTTGTCTGATTTGAATCTAACATTCAGTATCTTATCCCCATTTTCAATTTTTTGTGAGTTTCTATGTCGCCATTCTGACTTGGGCATTGGAGCATTTGGCAAAGATTTTAAATATTCGTCATCTCAGTGATTGGGTTGTAAATGTTATCATTTTGGGATACTACAGTTTGCCTATCATGACATGCATTTTTGCATACCAATCAAAGACTCAGAATATTCCTTTATTGGATGAATCATCGTTTCCATGTCCGAACACTAATTTCTAACCATCAAAATGATTTATTTTATTTATCCCTTATAACTTACTTAAAATCAATTGACTGATCCCGAATTGTTTTCCTAAACAACGATTAATTAATAGTTTTTTATTGTTTTTTAATTATAAATGTTCTAAGCAATTAATTTTAAAATTTTATACATTTTATTTGGAACTAATCCTTATTTATTGTTTCAAATTATATATTCCATAATTTGTTGGATTTTATTTATAAAATGTTGAATCCATAATTTATAACCACTAAACTCTATAGTTTTCTTTATACTATACTAGTGTGTGATCCGCGTTACGCGCGGACGTGAACACAATTTTGTTTTTAAAAAATTTGGTATAATATTATTTTAATTTTATTAGTATGATTGTTAATGGATTTGTCTCTATTAGCTTAAGAAATGTGGATTGATTATTCTTAAGTTTTTTTTCCTTTCTTAATTTTATGTTTATTTATGTATTTGTTTATTGAGTGATCCACAATTTGATTATTTTTTTTGGTTGACTATTTATTCAATTAGTTGGTTTTTAAAAGTTAAGTTTCTGTCATTTTAAAGTGTAGGGAATTGTATATTTTTTAACCCAACTGAATACTAATAAAATAAATACTTCGAAATAGGGTTAGTTTTGTATAGTCCGAAAGTTACTTCGAATACTAATAAAAGGAAAGTTAGTTTTGTGAATTTAGAATTCTCCGAAATTTAAAAAAAAAAATACTTCGAAATAAGTCACTGTATTTTTATCTATTTTTACATAAAACTGAATACTAATAAAATGTTCAGAATTTACTATTATTCATTTTCGATGATCCAGTGTTGGTGACTACAAAATAAATCTTATTTTATTTGAAAAACGATTTAATATCTATCACTAATTTACTATCAAAATCATCGTAAATGTATAGGTTAATGGGAACATTTTAGATAATATGGGCCGATTTGGAAAAATATAAGAAATATGGGGTCGAGCGTCGATTCAGATATTTAGAGAGAGAGAGAGAGAGTTCTTGTGAGTATGATTATCTTGTAAAAAAACATTATCCACTGCTCTAAAACCATCGTCTTCTCCGATATCTTTCTCCATCGCCGGTGAGATTTCACTTTCAATTTCAATCACAAAGGGTGTGATCCGCGCGGACGTGGTAAACAATTTTTTTAATCTAATGGTATTTTATTTTATTTGGTCTCATAGTTAATTTAATTATCTCTCTCAGCTTAAGATCTGTGTATTTATTTTTGTTTTTTTTTAATTTATGATCATTTATGTGTTTATTTATTGGATGCTACACATTTTGACCTCTTTTTTTTTGGTGATCAATTTTATGCAATTAGTTGAGTTTTTTAAAAGGAAGATATTTACATTTTAAATGGAAGANTTTTAATATTTTAGAAAATTACAAAATAGGACTCAAATATTTTTAAAAAAATTACAAAACAGGGTCCAAATTTATAAAAATATTATATATATAAAATTATTTTGAGTTTTTATTTGGGCTCGGCACATAGCCCGATTTAACATTGAGCCGGATCTGATCACAGCATGAGACCATATATATATATATATATATATATTTTGCCAGCTAGGTTTCCGGTAAACTCAAGATCAGCCATGCGTTTCAGCTTCATTTCACATTTGATCTCAACCTCCTTACGTCTTTTTAGCGGTTAATTAGTTAAAAGTTAAAACTCAGACGATATAACTTATCCATTATGTTTCTGATATTGTACTAACGATGTAATTTATCCATTTAGTTTTTTTCTTTCTTAATACGGCCTTTGATAATAACCAAAGTGGAATGAGATAACCTAAACAAAACAGGTTTTCGATTAGTGGGAGATACACGAACTTTTGCAAGGTCGTATGACATCAATAATTCACGTCGAGTTGATATTCTAGATAATAGACGAGTACTATATTATATTGGAAAATATGACATCTTTCCGTCATAATATACTTGTATGTTTTTGGGCCTATTCTAATGACACCTCCGTCAAACTATTTGTGTATATATTTTTAGTAGTCCAAAATCTTGACAGTCACCTAGCGAAATATGTTATGAAAATTCGAAAATAAGTGAGATGAAAACCCCAATAATTGGAAGATAAGCATAAAAAATATTGTAATAATGATTTTGACCATAAATGCATGCAGTCTCTAATTTTTTTTCCCGAGTTTTGACTCTTTCAACCCACTTGTACATAGGATAATATGCCCCCACGTTGCCGAAATCCATATAAATAATCCCACAAAGTCGTGATCGCTATAGCAAATTTTAGAATAATAGTAAAAAACAATCATGTTTTGTGTGATCAATGACAATTATCTTAAATTTGTTTGGGAAGAATTAATTTAGTAGTGCGGAAATAAAGTAAAGGGAAAATGAAACTGAGAGGGCAGCGAAGTGAAAGACATTGTTGTCGCCCACTTAAAGGGAACGAANTGATAACCAAATTTATTAAACCTGTTATTATTTCAAAGAACTATATTCATATAAGTTTATTATTTTCTGGTTTAATTTAGAATATGAATAATGCATTTTCAAAAAAAATTCATAATGTTAAAACCAAATTTATAATTAATATATGTATTTAGTATGTGTATTAAATTTTTAGGATGTTGAGGTGGTAAAATTTGAGGCGAAGATTAGGGATTTTTTTATTTTTTATTTTAATTTCATGGAGAAAGGTAATCCTGATCTATTCCTGTGTTTTTGGTTGCTGATCCATTATAATTGATTTCCTTACTTTAAAAAAAGAGTGGATTGTTTTCATTTTAATCTATATATCTTAATGTAAGTCTACCGCTATAGAAGATTTAGATATTTTCTCTAGCGCTTGGTTTGATCCACATTGCTCCCTGCATTTTCTACTTATTTTGCTGTTTATCTATTGGAATTCTTGTCAATGAGACTGTTGCTGCTGTTTCTGGTGAAGGATTTGTTTGAGCTGAAGTTCTGGGCAGGACTGCTATTGCTGCTGGTGAAGTAGGCGGAGAGATATTTGGTGGGTCTGAAGTAGTAGATGGGATTGAAGAAATGATCGTGAATGGCTGATTTGAGTAGCGACGTTGCTGATTTGAGGGAAGATGGAGAACCGTTGGAGGTGTTAATATGTTTAGTTGTGAGAGATTTTGAGAAATTTTTCCGGTGAAGGCGTTACCGGAGAGATTGAAGAACTGGATAGTAGGGACGTTGGTGAGACGATCAGACAATTGAGCGGAGACGTTGTCGTTTCCAGGGGAGAGAACACGAAGCTGAGTAGCGTTAGATATTTTGCTGCTGATCTATAGAATATTTTGTTTTTTGTTTTAGAGTAGAATTATTATATATATATATATTTTTTTTTTAAATGTGTATAGGTGGATGCTGAGGTGGCAGCACCAGAAGAGAGAAAATGTTTCTTTATATATATAGATAAATAAATTGATAAAACTAAACTTATTAAATTGGAGTTTCCTTAAATCACTAATATATAATCTATCTTTTAGGCAAACAATGTCTTTTTAAATTCTTGAAAAAAACTATTATATTAATGAATGATAATTATTATGTGAATTTAAGTATAATAACACAAAACATAATAAATCAAATAAACAACTTAAAACTAACAAATGAGTTGATGATGTGTCACAATTTTAGAGTGTGAAAAAATGATGTGGTATAATGAGAAGAGAGGTTATTCAACTTTATATATATAGATTGGGATTAGCATTAAACCAAAATAAATAAGATAAAATCGTAAATAAGTATATATTTTTTTTCTTTGGGTGATTTATAAAGAATATAAATACACAAAATAATTTAATATGACATGTGTAAAAAATACGCAAGAAATCGATGTTAAACTTATACGATAAATAAACACACTTATTTACGATTTTCTCATCTATCATTCATTTTTACGCTTTACGCACATACGTTTTTAATTAATCATATTTTTTACTTGGGTTAAGAAAATAATCAGCAAACAATTCGTCGAGAATTAGATACCATAGTATAGGAGAGAAATAAGGAATAGTTAGACTTAGACCGACGTAACAAATCAATTTTTAAATTCAAAAAGAAATATATTAATGACATTTTCAAAGAGTACACGTGTGATTCAAGGCTTCACAAAATTGTGACACGTCAGAGCTAACCGATGCCTGCTGACCGTCCAATCAGTTTATCAAGATGAAACCTCTTATAAGTTATCATCTGTTGTTTTCACAATCGGACGGTCAATAACTTATAAGAGGTTTCATCAATTTTTGACCTTCCGATTATAAACTGATTCTGCTGTCCCCTCACCGAATCGGGCCCCTTCAGTCTCCAATAATGATACGAATTTAGCCAGAAAAAAATCAGACAAAGTTTATTAATTTTTTTCACATAAATACATAATACTCATCATAAGCAACGAATATAATTAGACAATCCCTGCAAAAATCTAGGCACATGTTTTCGTATGATAGTTTCTAAGGCTTTTTATTTATAATAATAATGAAAACATAAATAAAATTGATAATTGCTTTGCTGAGTTCGTTACATGTGATGTGTTAAAGGGAAAGAAGTTAGCAACCATTCTGGCGCACCATGGCCCATTATTGGTGTATATATCTTGAGTTTATGTAGCAAATACATTATAAACCTAATACAAATATATATTTTTGTTCGTTGAATCTATAAAGTTAATGTCTTTCTGTCGTTTTTTAGTTTTGAAGAATAATATGTTTTTTTCTGTAATTTTTTCCTTGATTTGTTCTTGTATGATTTACCTTTTGTCTATCCTCTTGGTTTGTGGAGATGCAAAGTCTTAGATTTAGATTATTTCGGAAGAAGATTAGATAGGTAGGAGTTAGATTCTCGTTCTTTGTTTCTTATGTTCGGGTTAATCATTTTAGTTCCTAAAAGATTCTCCTCCATTTGCGTCGGTTGTAGGTTCTCTCGGCAACGACATATGAAATATGTAGTTCCGCGTCTATAGTGTTCTTCCGACTTTTCCGGTGGTTTCGAGAGTTTTACTTTCGACTTTAGTATTCAATCTTGTGTTTTCCATGTATCAGATTTAGTTTTTCGGAAATTTTTTGTTTTCTGTCGGCTTTGTGTATCAAAATCGTATTCCAATTTTGTATTATATAATGAAAAAGAAGAGATCTTTATAATTTAGTGAATTGAGTAAATATTATTTGTTAAAATTGATAAATCCAAGAACACACTTGCTCTATTGAAGATTCCCAAACATTAGGTTGGCTAAAGCAATACCTAGTTAACAACTTTTCGATCCACCATGACGTTTTACTCTTAAACAAGAGTTTGGAATTTAGCTAAATACCACGCATATTTAGACAAATCGATCTCCGGTTTGGTATTTTCAACCTTTCTTTTTTTGTTACAATTTTTTGTTTTAACTTGATTTCATTTATACAATTAACAGTTTACAAAGTCATTATCATACAAAATAAATAGTAAATAAATTGGACAATCAATTAAAATATCACAAATTAATCTCGTTTGTTATAACATTCTTCTTGGCAAGACGATCAGCACTGCACATCTATTTCCTTTTCTCGTGGTAAACACAAATGTCAACAACCTTGTTTTTGTCACAATTAGGTGGTTTCAACTTGCAGTTGTTTATTTTATTTGTGATAAATAAAACAATATCATGTTATCAACTTTTACTCAAACTTATGAAAATTCTCAGTCCAATGACCGTTTCAAAAATGGAAATTTGAATTCAAAACTAGTCAAAATATTATGGTTTAAATTCACTTTTCAAGGTTGACACAAAACGATAATAAAAAAATATATAAAAAAATCAATTTTCAAGGGTGTAATTGGTAAGAGATGTAAGAAATTTCTGTAGTCTTTAAAACACATTTAAAGCATTTTTTACCAATCAAGGTTTAAATAATGTAGCTAGACCCCACTAAAAACTTAAACTCCCATCCCTTACCACCATTTCTTTTGTAATCATATTTTGATTTTAGTGATATAATATTAGTAATGTTATATACTATATATATAATGATTATATATAATTATTTATGGGATTCTGAGCTGATTAGTCACTTTTTAGAAATTTGTTTTTAGTACTTTTAAAATTTAATTTAGAAATTAACATTTATTGTATTGTATACGCATTGACTTTCTAGTCGTACTCATGTATAATACTGCGCGAATCAACGGTGTATAATACACAGAACAATTGGGAACATGGACAAAATCGTCATTTGACACAGGAAAAAAACAAAAAAGAATGCCAATTTTGTAAATAAACTTCAAAAAGTGATATGTGGTGCAATCATCTCATCATTTTTTTATTTTAGTGATATAATTTATATCATATAAAAGGAGTAATTTATATATATGTAGATCCTAAACATTGAAAGGCACAGTAACATGGTATCATAACAATTTTTATTTATTAATTTTTTGATATACATCATAGCTATTTTTTCAAAACTCCTAATTTAGCATATAGTGTACCTATTGTTGTATTTTGTCAAAGGCCTTTGGCCCATTAGCTTTACAAAGACGAGCTTGGCATCGAAACCACAATGTTTGGAAAGCCCGGCTAAGATATTACCATCCGCCCTATATGTAGCTCCCATCGATGTATTTGGTCTACTTAATCTCTCTCTCTTTTTTTGTTCTTTCACTTTTTCTGTGTGTGAATTTTTCAATGTAATCTTTGAAACGATGACACTAGTGGACTAGTTTTGTTAATATATGGGCCATCTGTGACCTGATGTAACTGGTTGGGGTTTCAATTTGGGCCGCACTAAAGTAACTTATCATCATTTTGTACCACTAAATTTGGCATGCGTCTATCTTCAATTTTGTTACTGTTCGGTTCGTAAATATGAACGAATAAGTCATGCGTCTATCTTCAATTTTGATTTTTTTTTTTGGTCATATCATATAAATGTACTTGTTTTTTCTTACAAGATATAAACGAATAATGCATTCAGATGCCATGTCATATTGCATATTGTTTGTTTTCACATAAATAGTGCGATTGCATTATTGTCACGTGAAATTCTAAAGTCTATTGATGCAACTCATAAAGAAAGCTGTGTCACCAAACTTGGAATATATCGAAGCATTGGATTAATTCTTTTTTATTTTTCTTCTGTTAGATTATTTAATTAATTGTACTAATTTAATTATGAATTTTAGATCGAACCGCTCCTTCATCTTTTTGCATAATTGTCTATGCGATGCATCATCACATCCTCATGGACCCTCTAATTTATAGTGTTCTTTTTATGTTTATATTTATTATCTTGTTATGTTCCATGCTGTCATTATTGACAAAAAAAATACGGTTTGTAGGTTTGAAAATATGACAAGGAAAGTAATTAAGACCCGGCATTTTGTGATATGATCATCGAAAAAATGCCAACCAAATATCACTAGAAACTCTAATGAATTGACACATCTAGCAAGCATATTAAGAATCGTTTCGTAATTTTATACATATAGACTATAGTCGACATTTTTTAACCTTAATGTGTGCACCAACAGTAAATTTTAGATGATTTGATAAGTTATTTACGAAAAATTATGGTTGTAAAGCTTCATTTGATCCAAACGTGGTTAGCTTAACTATTTAACTATTTTGTGCTGTTTCTTGTCAAGTATTATCTCTCAGGATAGATGGTGTATGTTCATGAATCAGCCACAAATGTTATTAAAGATCGCTCCCAAACTTGTAGAGATATGATACTGAAACTTCCTAAGGTAAAAAACAAAGAAAGATCACCGAACTCATGTCATTAACAAAAACATTGACCAGAAAGAAAAAAAATCATTAACAAAACGTAGATACAACATACATACATACGTTATTATTATTATTATTTTACAAGGATTACAGACACATATAAATATTTAAGCTAACACTATATGGGCACAACTTTATTATAAAAACATAATATTTAAGTTATACACATAACTTTGGAATGGAAATATGTATTAGTAAAAAAAAGAAATGGAATATACATAATTATCGTTTTAATTATTTTATTTCTGCAGGTATGAGTTGGTCTTCCACTTTCCTTGATTTAAGACAAAAGCAGTCTCATGTTTACTGACTTAATGACCCCTTTGTTTACCATTTTGAAATGTGAACAAAACCTACTTTTGTTCGGTAAAGTCTTTTTTTTGTTTTGGTCACGCAAGTTTATTGATTTTTCTTTATTACCAGTTAATATATATCTCTTCAACATATAAGATTGCATAACTAAATATATATGATAGAAGATGCAAGTAAACGAAAAATATATATGGGAAAATTATCTAGAAATCTATACGAGCAACTTGAATAATATATTCAAATAAAAGGTGAATAGATGGAGTTAGATCATATGCTATAGTATTACTATATTTTTCAAACTATTATTAGTTTGAAAAAAAGGCATGAGATGAGCTGTGATGTGGAAGTCACGAGTTTTTTTTTACAATTATTGTTCATTTTCTCCCCTATTGAACTAAGAGACATCTCATGAAAAACACTAAAGAATTTACTCAGTGCTTTTCGAGAAAGGAATTCAGAAAACTGTTTTTAAAAGGAACATTTTAATAATATCTAGCATTTTATTCTCATACAGTTTATATACATCTATATTGACTCATTCGTTTTCATTCTTTTTTTATAAAACAAATTCACATAGCGAAAGTTTATGGTGATAAGGTAGTCATCCCTTGATTATTTAATTTTTTGAGATCCCAATATATACCTAAAACAAAGAACTATAATTTTTTTGTAATTTTTTTTGTTCTTTCGAAAAGCTATTTATTAAATCTAAAAAATAACAATAAAAAATGTTTTACATAAAAAAAAACTCTGAAACCTCTAATGCCATAAAATAAAAAAAAACTCTAACTCACAATCTTAATTAAAACAGGAACACTACTAAAAGTCTAAAATACAGAAAGTATAAAAATAATACACTGCATGCATTAGAAATTATATCATTAAATACAAAATAGCTAGATATATATAATAAAATGTCATATCTCATATTTCTCAAATGTCACGGTTTATTACGTTCTTCCACTAAAAACACACAAAAAAATTATAAGAAAAAACAAGACCACTGCATGTGGCTATTCAATATAATAATATGTACATCAACCTCTCAGATTCATTGAGCTTCAAGAATGAAGAAACTCAACTCAACTGTATATTATATAAATGATAAATTTAATTATATATATATATCGTTTTAAATTATAAAATACCACCTCTGGGCCTGATAAACCCATTAAAGAAAAGCCCATTAAGAAAAGAAAAGCCCATTAAGAAAAGAAAACCTCCACGCTCGAATTCTTCGAGTTAAGGCAAAGCGGACAAACTCGCACAGAGCCGTCGCATCCTTTACACAGAACCAAATGACGACACGGCAAAGCCAACACCGTCGCCGTTCGTCGCCGGCAAATCCTACAACTCGGACCGATCAATTCGAATCGATCGGGATCAACGTAAGCCGATTCGGCGTCTTCGGCTTCATCCACACCGTCTACGCTTCCCGATTTTGGTTCTGCCGCCGTGACTCCGCCGCCTTGGGCGAAGGCTTGCTGCAATCGAGCTTGTAACGACGCCGCTTCGGCTTCTCTCGCCGCCGCTCTCACCTGCCAAGCACGTGACTCAGTCTCGATCTGCGCCGCACGTGCTTCAAGCTCCGCGTGACGACGCGTGGTTTTCTCGATTTCCGCTTCTTTCTCTCTTAATCTCCGCCTAACTGATTCTTCCGTCGTTCTCAGAAGCTCACGATAGTGCCCTTCACTGTTCTCCGCTAGCATGCGCCTCAGTTGCTCTCCCTTAGCCCCAAAAAAAAAAAAATAGCTTCGGTAAAACTTTTTCTCAAAACATTTCTAAAAAATATCACATTTTCATGTTTTCGTTTACCAAAAATCCAATTCAAAAATTCCAAAAAAAAAGAGAGTAAAACTTGTTTGTGCGGATAGTCACCTGAGTTTGTAGAAATCTATCTAATTCATCCGTTTGCCGTTTGATTTCTCCGGCGATATCTCCGGTTATCATCGGAAAAGATGATAGCCGTTGTTCTCGATTCTGCGATTGCCCTTGAGACAAACGAAGACCGGTGGATACTACATTAGGAGTTTGTCGACGACCGATAAATTGCGGCGGAGTAGACGGCGGAGGATTCATCGGAGCCGCCGTGATTTCTAAATCAATCACGGACGAAACTTCTCTGGCTCGCTTTCTTGTATCAACCCCTGTTTTTGTCCGACCAAAAGTTAAACCGATTAATTTCTGGACATAACCGATTAATTTTCTGAGCATAACCGATCGATTTGGAATTAGAAAACAAACCGGCGTTGATGGAAGAAAACTGAGATTTGTGCAGCTCCGGCGAGCAATCATTCCCTTCTTGTCCGTTTCTGAGAAATCGAATCATCAAACATATGGACATATATATATATAGAGAGAGCGAGAGAGAGAGAGAGAGTACCTGTTGAGGAAGAAGACAGTGGAAGGATGGTGATGAGCTTGAACCGCCATGAACAAGAGAAGATAAAAAGAAGAAGAAAGCTTCTTAATGAGAATCTTTAATATGTATAAATCACACAAAATATATGTATGTATCTACGGTTGTATCGGACATGGTGATGAAAGTGGTGAAGATTAAAACTTTGCTTCGGGATTCTTAATTTTTTGTTGTTACAGAAATATTACAAAAAAATTTTGGAGAAAAAAATGGTGAAGAGGAGGAATGGAATGAAATGGACGTTTTTTAAGGGAAGGCTTTAAAGTCTCTATATGCACATAGTAAGCATGATTCTCATTTATTATAAATAAACCCAATGTTGAATACTTGAATCGCATCTAGATTTATTTACTTTAAAAAACAATAAAAGGAAACGGATATTTCGTTTTTAAGATCAATTATACTTCTATATTTTCGTCAATCTTAGCAGTTTTTTTTGTAAGAAAATGTTACTAATGAAAATAAGAAAGTCAACTACTTGCAAATATCAAATTTTAATCTTTATATTTATCAAAAGCAGAGATTCCAGAGAATTTTACATATGTTTTTCATTCGTTTGTACCTCATGTAATAACTAATGCTTGTGGTTTGCTTACTAGTTTTTTTTAGTAAAACAAAAAAATAACAAAATGTAATAATTTTTTCCTATATCTATAGGAAAAAACAGTAAATGTAAATATAAATAATATAAATTTCTACAAGGTATTTCTCCATAAAATTATAGTAAATCTTTAACTAAAATACTTATGTTATATTAATATTAATATGTTTAGCTGACATTTTGTTATTTTTTGGGGTATAAATATTGACATATTCGGTGACTTATGATATATTTAGTATAGTAGTACATAGTATTGAAATTTAATTTCGGCATATTTTTTTTTGCTTTTGTTTGGGTAAATCTTCTTAAAATAAAATACTCATTCTCCTTAATCATTACATATGCAAGCATAGACCAATTTTTTTACTTTATAAAAAATATAATTTGAATATATATCGTATACTAAATAATTGTACGTATTATCACGATTTATAATACTTTTATCTGTCTTAATCGTAATTTAGAAAATTTTTTTTGAAATTTTCTTCTCAAGCTTTCTTCCTTTTGGTGTTTTCTTGCTTTTTATCTCGAGAAGGCTCTCTGTCGTGTTTGCTCATTGCTGCTATCAAACGGTACCGTCTTCTTGTAACACTATTTTCTTTTTCGTCTTATTGTAACACTATTTTCTTTTTCGTCTCCTTAAAATATATATTTCAAATATCAATCGTGTTGCTCTCTTTTTTCTCTATATTCCTCCCTAATCGTTTCAAAGCATCCTTGGCCACCAGTGAATTGGGAATGTATGTCTACGTAGACTTCTTTCACCTGGATTCGAGTCATTTTTATCACCAAATATGTCAAGAAACCTAGTTACGTATAAAGGATTTTTTATTGATTAAAGTGTTAAGGTTTGACCTTATATACACAATGAAATACCTAGTTACAATTATGTATACGTAAAATATACGAGGCCCATATATGGCCCAATACCCCCCCCCCCTCAAGTTGGAGTATGGAGATCACAAATACCCAACTTGAACCTAAATGCTTCGAACTCCTTCCGTCCAAGCGCTTTGGTAAAAATATCAGCAAGCTGCGACTTTGTCGACACATGAACGGGCGAGAGTACGCCACGAACAATCTCATCGCGGATGAAATGACAATCCGATTCAACATGTTTGGTACGTTCATGAAAAACGGGATTGGCACTTAGATGAATCGTAGATTGACTGTCACAATGCAATGGAATTGTATACGAACAATCAACACCAAGTGTGCCAAGCATCTCCCGTAACCATAGAATTTCACTAACCGTGTCCGCCATTGCTCTATATTCAGCTTCTGCCGACGAACGTGAAACCACCTTTTGCTTCTTCGTCTTCCAAGATATAGGAGATCCACCCAATTGAATAAACCAGGCCGTAAGTGATTTCCGAGATAAAGGACAGCTTGCCCAATCGGAGTCACACCACGCCGTAAGACGTAAATCAGAATCAGCTCGGAGCAAAATACCTTGACCCGGATTACTCTTGAGGTAACGAACCACGCGTTCAGCGGCGGCCCAGTGTTCCACTCGTGGAGCATGCATAAATTGGGACAATATATGAATTGCGTAAGAGATCTCCGGTCTAGTAACGCCGAGGTAAATTAGACGACCAACAAGGCGACGATAGCGAGTAGGATCGGAAAGTAACTCGCCCGTAGCCAACGCCAAAGTATGGTTCTGTTCAATAGGATGTGAAACAGGTTTTGCTCCAAGAAATCCCATCTCCGAAATAATATCGAGAGTATATTTTCTCTGACATAGATACATCCCTTTTGGTCCACGGGCAACTTCAATACCCAGAAAATATTTCAAAACGCCCAGGTCTTTCATACGAAAACACGAACTCATATAGTTTTTAAATTCATGTATCACAGAAGAAGAGCTCCCCGAGATAATCAAGTCGTCGACATATACAAGCACATGGAGACACATAGAACCGTCTTCAAGTGTAAACAAGGAATAATCCGAAAGATTCTGAGTGAACTCGTAGTCCTTGAGTGCATGCGAGAGCTTTGCGAACCAGCATCGTGGAGCTTGGCGAAGACCATAAAGGGATTTATGTAAGCGGTAAACCTGAGACTTATCATCAGTCCGAAATCCCGGAGGAAAACGAATAAACACCTCTTCGTCAAGGTCGCCATGGAGGAATGCGTTGTGAACGTCCATCTGGTGGACTTCCCAATCGCGAGAGACCGAGACATCCAAAAATGAACGCACCGTGACCATCTTACATACAGGCGCAAATGTCTCATCGTAGTCAAGGCCCTGGATTTGGTTATTACCGAGAACAACAAGACGAGCCTTATACCGCTCTAATGTGCCATCGGATCGATATTTGAGTGTAAACACCCACTTACAACCCAAAGCTTTCTTTCCCGGAGGCAAGGATTCGACGGTCCAGGTGCCACTTTCTTCAAGAGCATCAATCTCCGTACGAGCCGCAGCCCGCCAATACTCGTCTTCAAAAGCTTCACGCCATGTTTTCGGAATTGTACCAGCGTCAATAGCGGCAAGAAATGCACGATGATGGACCGAGAATAGTGAGCAATCAACGTAATCATCGAGCGGGTACCAAGATGAATCCACAAAATCACTATCTGAGCCAAGTTCAATCGTATTTGAAACGAAATCATGAAGCTTGACGGAACGAATTTTTTCGCGACATCCTCTCCCCATATTAACTTCTTCGATTTGGTCTAATACTGCAATGGGAGGCTCAGATAAAACCGGTGAATCAGGAATCGGAGATGTACTCGAAGGCTCAGGAGACTCCAAACGAGAAGACGTAGGCGAGATCTCAGGTTGAGCCAATGTTGTCGGAGATGCCGACGAGGGTGACGGAGGAACAGCTGGCGATGATGGGTCTGCCAATTCTGAATATGTCGTCTCGACAAGGGGATCCAGAGCGATTGGTGTTGATTCGTCAGCTAAAAATGACGACACAGGTATATCGGCAAAAACATCATCGGCGAGAGGTGTTTTTGTAACGAGCAAGGGTGCAGATGGAGAAGAGGTAATGTCGGCGATAGTTTCAGCATATGGAAACTCTGTTTCGCAGAAAACAACATCCCGTGATGTCGAGATAGTGCCAGTCTCCATATTATACACTTTCCAACCCTTTTTGCCATAAGGATAGCCGAGAAAGATGGAACGATTACTTCGAGTGGCAAATTTATCCCCTCCATGGCGTTGATTGTGAACGTAACATAAACACCCAAATACCCTCAAGTGATTCATCGGAGGAGAACGGCCATATAGCAATTCAAAAGGAGTCTTCCCTTTAAGGAGCTTGGAGGGCGTTCGATTAATCAAGTAACACGCGGTAAGAACACAAAAACTCCAAAAATCCACAGGAAAATTTGCTTGAAAACGAAGTGCACGGGCGACGTTAAGTATATGCCGGTGCTTACGTTCGACCCTTCCATTCTGTTGTGGAGTACCAACACAAGAAGTTTCACGTAGAATACCATTGCTCCGAAAATAATCGGATAGACTCAGAAACTCAGAGCCATTGTCACTACGAATCGTCTTGACTTTGCTCTGAAATTGACGTTCAACAAGGGCAATAAAATTTCGAAGAGTAGCAGCAGTTTCTGATTTGGTTGGCAACAAATAAATCCACAATGCTCGAGAATAGTCATCGACTATCGTAAGGAAAAATCGTGAACCGCATAGAGCAGGTGTCCGATAAGAACCCCACAAATCACAGTGAACAAGTTCAAAATTGTAGATGTCTTATTGCCGCTCAAAGGAAAAACGTCACGTGTTTGCTTAGAACGAATACAAACATCGCAAGTCTTAAAATCAAAACCACTACTACTACTACTAAAATCTGATAATCCCAACATCTCCATCGCTTTAGAGGAAGGATGACCCAAGCGTCGATGCCACACGTCACACGGCTGTATGTCCACGCGCCGTGTCGTTGCTACGGTCGCAATCCCTCTAAAAAAATACAACCCATGTTGCTGCTCACCCGCTCCAATCAGCATCTGTGTGGTGCGGTCCTGGACAACACAAAGCTTGTCAGATATCTGGAATATACAACCACGATCTCGCGTTAGTTGAGACACAGATATAAGATGACACTGTAAGCCATCGACAAAGAAAATGTTGAGCAACTGAAGAGAATAACTGAGCTGAACTTTCCCTTGTTTCGTCGAAACAGTAAATCGCCCATCAGGTAATTTAATGTGCATTGGTGCCATATCATAAACATCCATGAGAAATTCCAAGCTACCAGTCATATGATTTGAAGCACCGGTGTCAATGATCCAAGATTCAACGAAATACTTACCGGAGAGACGATCATGACCACCCGAAGGCCGATCATTAAGCAGAGTCACCAAAGTCCTCCATTGCTGATCACTAAGACCAGAAAAACCGACACGATCAACCTCTGTTATCGCGGAATTGGCCGAGAAGCCGGGTCCAGAGGCGACAACCTGATTGACTCGTGCAGGTTCAAGTTTCCGCGACGATGATGGAGGAGGCTGTGGCGTGCGAGTATCACCAGCAGATGGACCCGAAGATTCCTGCGAATTGGGAAGTTTTCCCCGAGGTCGATCCTTCCACCATGGTGGGTACCCAATCTTACGAAAACAATTACCTGCGAGGTGACCTATACGACCACAGAGAGTACAAAGAGCTGAAGGATCGCGAAGTTCTGGTTGTTGTCGTGGTCGGATTTGGGTTTGAACGGCGAAGCTCACGCCGTCGTTGCGTTCTTCCAAAAGTCGAGTGGCACGTTTCGAATCTTCATCATGTGTCACGACCTGATATGCTTCATCAACAGATGGAAGAGGATCTCGCGACAAGAGTGATGACTTCACAGCCCCAAACACAGATTCATCAAGTCCCATCAGAAATTGATGAAGCTTATCCTCTTCACGTTCCTTGGCGATTTCTTCTGCTGTCTTAGCCCGCCGAAAATCAGACAAGCTGGTCCAAAGCTTGGTGAGTTTGCCGTAGTAAGCTTCCACGGCCAAACCTTTTCGTTGGCAATTAGCGAGTTCCGTCTTCAAGCGTTGAACTCGTTGGCCATTCTTGACAGAAAAACGTTTCAGAATTTGCTGCCATAAATCAGAAGCGATTTCATGGTGAGAGAGAGAGCTGCTAAGTTCGGGATTAACGGTAAGTTTGATCTAGGGGTGGGCAAATTATCCGGATCCGAAAATCTGAACCGGTACCGAATCGAAAATACCCGAACCGAATCCGATCCGAAGTTTTAAAATACCCGATCGGATCCTAAATTCTTATACCCGAAGAACCGAACCCGAACCGGTACCGAACCGAGAACCGAATGGGTACCCGAAATACCCGAAGTGTAATTATATACTCAAATATATTAATTATATTTAGACTTAATATAACCCAAATACCCAAAATTACAACTATACACCCGAATATATTAATTATTTTTAGGGTATTTCGGTTTTTTAGGTATATTTTCGATATTATGGGTATATCGAATACACCTATTTTGTTTTTTTCTGAAATTTTTGGGTATTTTGGATACTTTTGGTTTGAAAGTATATTGGTTTTATTGAAATGAATATTCATGTTTTTGTGTTTTGTCTCGGATTTCGGGTTATTCGGGTTTTTCGGGTATTGTGGATACTTTTGGTTACTTTTGGATATTTTCGGATCCGGATCCGAACATATCCGAAAAATTTCGGATCTTAAAAAAAATACCCGATCCGATCCGAACCCGAACCGAACCCGATCCGAATTTTTAAAATACCTGATCGGTACCTAAATCCCTAAACTCGAAATACCCGAAACCCGAAATACCCGACCCGAACCCGATCCGAAGATCCGAACGCCCACCCCTAGTTTGATCCATGAAACAACCATAGCATTATTTGCCCACCAATCTTCGAGATCTCCAGAATTCTCGTCAGGCATAGGGATACGGCCATCTACAAAACCAAATTTCTTTCTCGCTCGTAGAGCAAGACGAAGATTCAAAGTCCATTCATCGTAATTTGGACCTCGAAGCGGTGGCTGGGAGATGACAGAACCAGGGTTATCACCAGAAGAAAGATCGTAGGGATCGATCCTTCGACGAGCTGATTCATGCTGAACTGGCGACATCCTTTGAGAGCCATCTTTAACTTGGCTAGATTCATCAGAAGTCACCATGGTTTAGAAGAGTATTCTGATAGAGAGATCGAGAATACTAAGGTCAAAAAAAAAAAAAAAGGATAAAAAATCGAAAGCAGAGTTCGACAGAGAGAGGTATAAAATCGAGAAACCTAAAATTTTAGGTTTTGCTCTGATACCATGTCAAGAAACCTAGTTACGTATAAAAGATTTCTTATTGATTAAAGTGTTAAGGCTTGACCTTATATACACAATGAAATACCTAGTTACAATTATGTAAACGTAAAATATACGAGGCCCATATCTGGCCCAATAAAATACGTTTGAAAATTTATTGGCGTAGACTTCGATTGTTGGACTGCTGCAGATTAGTTTGGGCCTGAAAAACTTAGAATTACTCTATTTTTTTTTTAAAACAGCATATTGTTAATTCTATTATGATGCCGATTCGAGAGCATACCTTGAGCAACCTCGTATCTTTTTTTAGATTATATCTTAATCTTTGTTGTGGTTTTTTTTAGCAAAAATTAAAATAAATATATATTTCAAAATTTACCATGTTAAGATTTGTTTAAACCACTGTTCAAAAAATCGGCCTAGGCGCACGACT
The DNA here is from genome assembly GCA_002933935.1 of Eutrema yunnanense. NCBI lineage: Eukaryota > Viridiplantae > Streptophyta > Magnoliopsida > Brassicales > Brassicaceae > Eutrema > Eutrema yunnanense. Next base: position 223,997 of record PKML01064328.1, on the reverse strand, counting down.
AGGCGCCGGTTCGGACCTGACCGATCCGATTTTAGTAAAATCGCTGAGAAAAATCGGTAACCAGATTTAGTCGGTTCTAGTCGGACCAAATCGGACCAAATCGGGCAAAATCGGTCAAATCGGTTTAGTCGGCACAATCGGTCAAATCGGACCAAATAGGCAAAATCGGACCAAATCACTGAAAAAAAAAAATTGAAACGTCGAAGAGTGGGTTTAGGGTTAATTAATAATTATCATCACCATGACACCACAATTTCTAACTTCTTCTTTCGTGAGGGCCGATCATTGTTCTCACTTCTCCCTAGTTTTGCTTCACAAGTTTGTGTATTGATCACTTCTCGCTTGATCCTTCTTAGTTCTCACAAGTTTGTTTTATATATTTCGCTTAGTTTGGCTTTATTTATGCTCTGTTTCAATTTTCAATTTTTAAGTTTCAATTGTCAATTATGTTTCTATATATGTTTGTCTTGTCAATTTCATTCACTATTTTGATCATGTTAATTAATTTTATTTTTGTATTCCCAATTTCCCATCGTTCTTCTATATCTAACCTTTTGTTTTTTATTTTTTTAACAGTGGTTTTTTCTTTTCTTTTTATATCCAAAACAAAAAAATTATCAATGTAATTTTCAAATAAAACACTAAAAACTTTAAAAAATATATTATATAAATATATAATATATTAATATATTAATAAAAAAATTATTAACGCCTAGGCTCCGCCTAGGCCCCGATTAATCCGCCTAGGCTCTAGTCCCCATCACACGCCTAGCTACTGCCTAGCGATTTTTTGAACATTAGTTTAAACCCAGTATAATAGAATTATGAAATTGTTCGAAAAAATATAAGAATTTATGTAAACAAAGAAAAAAGAATTTATGGTATTGCAACTGACTTTGTCCATGATAAAGACATGATATATATTTGCGCGCGAACACACACACATATATATACAATATATTTATTATTGGGTTTAGTAAATTATCACGAGTTCATGATGGAACAGAAATCTAACAACTAAACAATAATCAACAAGTTTTATCAAACTAAGCTGCAAGTTATGAGCATGTAGTATTATATATATAGAGATATTAGGTGGGTTGTTGCTCTTGGCTTAACCTAATAAATTTCCAAAAAATTAATTAGTTTTGAACATTAGGCGAGGGAGAAACATATATACGATGATATGAGGAATTTTGGTTCAAGTTCAAACTAATTTTCAGAATATACACACAGCTGCCATATCAAATTTTTAATTCTAATAAAAAAATATGATAAATGTAAAATCAATTTCTATTATAGCCTAATTGAACGATGACCATTGGGCTGTTATTGTCTTGATTTGACCAAAACAGAGTAATAGTAGTATGTGTTATAAAACTAAAAATTTAATAGTAATGAAAATAGTTGTAATGGAGACATAACACACTTTTGTTCTTTGCCCTTTAGAGGAGCCCACCACACCAAATTATGAATTCTTGGGCAAAACTTCTTGAACATTCAATTCTTCTCTTCCTAAAACATGTTATCCTCACTTTTCAATCTCTCTTACTCCTCACCCAACAATAGGGGTGTCAATTAGGGCTAAAGCCCGAAGGTTGGCCCGGCCCGGCCTTGAAAAACAGCGAGCTCGGATCTAGAAATAAAAGCCTCAAAAAAATCGGGCCTTTCGGGCTAAGCCCGATCGGGCTCGGACTAGTGTATTTTTCGGGCTTAGCCCGATCGGACTCGGGCTAGCCCGAAAAGCCCGGAACTATTTGATTACGTATGTCTTATTAAATTTGGGTTCACTTATTATATGATTTCAAAACGTATGAAAAACGTATCAGAAGAAGGAAAGTCTAAATTGACTCTATACTTAGAAGACGATATGTTGGAACTGTCTTTTTATGAAGACATGGATGTTTTATAATGATAGAAGTGTCAGTCACAACATTATGGTGAGTTAGCTCGTATGGCATGTGATGTTTTAAGCATTCCGATAACTACAGTGGCATCACTGATGTTGGTGTGCATGTCTTGGATAAATATAGAAATCGTCTTTTATCAAGAAACGTTGAAGCACTGATTTGTACATGCACTTGGTTGGATGAGTTTACATTTCATGATCCATGCACCATTATCATTCACCCATATTTACTTCATATTTTTAAAATCTTTATCTATAGATTTTCAATGACATTTCTATATGATTTATACTTCTAAAAGCTTAATATTATTTTACTCTTTTTTTTATATGTAGCTCTTAATGGTGATGAAAATTTAGAAAACGATGAAGGAGATTCTAATCTAAACTTTACTACCTAGATTTGAAGTATTTTGATTTTATGTTTTATTTGATAATACAATTTATTTAAATTTTATTTATTTTTTGGTCAAACTTTTGCTTTTAAATTTAATTGGATTTGATATAATACATTAAATTTAGATTTATTTTGATAAATATTTTGTTTTAATTATTTTCAATTTGAGAATTGTGAATTTTTGAGTTTGTAAAGAAAAGCCCGAAAAGCCCTAGAGCCCTGTCCGGGCTGGGTCGGACTTTAGAATATAGGCCCGATTTTTTTCGGGTCGGGCCGGACTCAAATATATACGGGCTTTACGGGTTTTGGACCGGGCCGGGCCAGTCCAATTGACATCCCTACCCAACAATCTCATTTTCCATATTTCCTTCATATTTTTTGTTAAGTTTAATATATATATATAACAAAATTATGTATATATGTGTATCACAAAATATACAAAGACAAAACATTGGCTACTTGGATTTTGGCGCGAGTGTTTTATATGTGGTGGGCTTACAAGACATTTTTTTAACAAAACTTGCTCACATCCGAGATGAGTTGGATGCTTAAGCGAAACTCAAATACCTGATGCCAAATCGTAAGAAATAGTATATCTTTATTGGTTGGTGCATGTTACAAGGCATCTTCAAGAACATTGAGTGTATATCTAGAGTGAGAGTAATTTGGTGAAGGTATGATAACAACAAGTTATATATATATATGTGTATGCTAAGAGATGTTTTTAGTTACTTAGAAGACTTTCTATTTAATGTTTATCTTATACATACATATCTACATATAGGTGTAACTTTAGCCTATAGTTGGATTTGTGTGTTGGCCATGATGAAAAATGGGGGAATTAATTGAGAAAACAAAAAATGGAAATTAGTTTCTTGTTTAAAATACAAACTTAAGAAATAAAAAGAAGTGGAAAGAAGAAGAGTCAATATTCAAAGGTGTAGATTTGATTAGATGCAAACTGCACAATTGGACATCATTATTTTTCTTTAATTAGGGTTTTAAAGATTATCCCTTTTGTCCACCTTCACGCTTCCTCATGAGTAACAATAATAATGCTTTCACACTATGCAATTTTACATCCTCAACCAAAAAAGTCGTTTCCGTCTTCTTCAAAACGAAGGATATATATACACATACGTGTATATCATATGGTCATGGACCACGGTTACAATCCATATATAAAATCGAAAAATAAAACTCAAAATAACGAATCATACATGAGATAAATTTCGTTTATTTTATTGTACAATTATCAGGTTTCGTTTTATTTTATTGTAATTATCAGTTATAATTTTCATATATTAATATATATATATATGTAAGAATATAATGTAATTTAAAATATACAATTGCAAATCCTCATGTATTTATTTAGAGAAATGTTTATAATATTTAGAATGTAGACAATGTTTTTTTGAGAAAACACACTCATATATTAAAATAGCATTTATTTTGGAACGAAGACGATACTTAGTTAGTTTTTTTCGTATATTTTTCAAAATTTTAATGAGAAGGAATAGTAGAGTAAGAATAATAAGACTACTTAATTAAATTCATAAAAAGATAATAAGATGAGGATGGACCATACACACACACATATATATATATACTTCTGTGTATATAGACAAAAGGTGTAGAAGTAGCTAGAAATGTGGTGGCAAGAGCTAGACAGGTAGGCAAAAACATTGATGTAAGGGAATGGCATCTCTTGAGCCAATACATGATTTGGTCTAAGTCAAATTTCCATTTCCTTAAGGATTAATTAATCTAATTATGATTTGTTTTAATTTTGTTGTCTATCAAAAGCACCATACCATGAAGTTAACTTAGGATGTTGAGCCTATCAATTTATTACTTATCATTTTCTGGTTACGTTTCATGAGCCCATCTTTGTTTGTTGAAGATATGAAAAGTACTACAAAAGAAGAGGCAATTTTGTATTCTTGTTTTTTTTAAAAGTAGTCTTTTTTTTTTTTTGTCAAAAATGTATTCTAGTCTATATTATTGAGAAATATGGCTGTTTATTTCCTCTTTCTCCAAAAGGTGAGTCTTGTGCTGGCCTCACGTAAGAACCTAACCAAATACGAAACATATTACAATACTTGAAAGATAAATTAACGGTCCGGTTTAATGCATAATGGTGACATGTGAGTGATAACATGTTAATGGTAAAGTAAGTGTTTGGTCTCTTTATTAATAATCGATGGCCAAGAAAAACATTTTTGGACATGTACACACGAAAATGAGATCAAGAAAACCAACTTAAGTCTGTTCACTCAAAATCATATACACCATTTGCTTTTGATATAATATACACAAAAGATGAATATTAAATAGGTATTTAAAATATATATATATATATATATATATATATATTAAATCGCTTCGAATATATAAATTAACAATAAGAAAATAATTACTTTCTGGCGATTTGTTGTACACACTTTGTTTAGTTTGTTCCTTGCTTCCGTCTCTTTATATATATATTATCAAAGGCGTTTGGAAGTTAGCCAAATTGTAGCTTTCAAGAAAAACCAAACTAATTAATCAATACTCTCCGTATAATGTGTCTTTCATTTTTATATATATGGATTGGATGGCTATGGATTCTTATATTCATTATCATCACGATCAAGTCAATTGCATAAATATAGTCTATATGGATTCTTACTCATCATCAAGTTGATCCAAAAATCTTGATCATCTTTATGTATATCTCTATATGTACGTAACTAGTTCCTCTATTATATGGATCCACGAATATGAACTTAAATGTGGGAGTAATGAGGCCAATTATTTTTTTATAATGTTATTTTTTTGGACCCACTTTTTTGAATTTCGAAGACTAATGATTCCCTGTAGGAAGGTCAGAAAATGAGAAAAACAAGGCACATCCTTCATTTGGTGGAAGACAATACCAATTTTTTTTTTCTCTTTTTTTTTTTTTTTAATATGAATCAAGTTTCATATCCTTTGGTAGTAATCCAAAATCAAATCCAACACCTCCAATTCATATTTTTTTTCTTTCTAACAAAGTATATTGTACCAAAAACTAAACTATAACAGAACTACAATCTTTGATTTAGATAAGAATCGATCTAATCTGAGGTCCATTTTGATCCATTTTGTGATTCTAAGTATACGAGTCTTGGATACATGTTAATGTAATAACAAGTTTGGATATGAAGTAAAAGTACGAATTATGAGTAATTATATTAGAGTTTGATACTCGGATCCGAAACAAACATATATATATATATATATATATATTCATTGCATTTCTTTATATTATGACATATTAATATAAATATATCATAAGTTGTACTACCATATTTGGCATAAATAATAAATAATCAAATTTAAATTAAACATTTCCAATAAAAACTAATCATCTATCTCAATAGTGTCATAGACCCAATATAAGCACTAGAATACATATATACTTTGTTATGTACCATACAAAAGAGTATCATGTAAGATTTGAAAGATCTATACCAAATCTTCAACAAAACAGAAAAGTGACATTGGTGGAAAAATAAAAGGAGAAGTTTGAAGATGGGGTTTGATAAGGCAAAGAAGGAAAACCATTAAATAAGAATACTATTTGTTGTTGTTATTGTTAGATTCTCTCAACCATCGATCCATCCTCTACAATTCTCTTTAAATTCTTGTAACCCTTTTATGAGGGGGACCAAGGACCAACCATATTTTAGGGTATGGCCAAAATAATTTAAATCCAACAAGCTTTAACGAAAAGTTATGGGTGAATCAAACAAGAAAGATCAAAGTAATCCAACCTCTATATCCCGAATTGTGGTGTATTAGGAAAGTCTCTACAAGATGTTTTTGTTTTTTTTTGTTCAAGATCATGAATTGACGGTGGAGAAGAGACTCCTTTAACGTATTCTAATCATTCAAAAGAAATTAGCGACCACCATATGTAATTTATCGATAGTTAAAAAAAGAACATCAAAAATATAATAACTTACTTACACGAGAAAATACGAAATATCATTAAATTAGTTACTGTTCTCTAAGTTTTGATATTGCAATGTATGTATCGTGTTTCTACAAATAAAAAAACTTTTTAATAACAATCAATTTTATTTGTCACTTTTATGCGAAATGAAAAAAAAAACACAAAAGGATGAACCAGTAATTCCTATGAACAAATAAAGAAAACATAATCATGTTACATGGAAAAATATACCATCTTTGTTTCATTATAATTGTGTTGTTGTAAGATTTTGTTACACATATTAGTGAAATATATACATTTCAATTAGTAACAGATATAAATACGCTGCAAATTAAAGTTTGAGGCGCTCTGCCTTTGCCATATCCTTTTGTACTTTAAAAAGCCAACTATATTTATGAAGAGCTTTATAATCTCACCTTGTATATTTCATGTTTTTTTTTGTGCCAAGATTTTATTTAGAATCATATAATGAAAGTGCATATATAAGTTGTTGGAACAAGAAACGACATGCTGAAACATACACATAACTAATCGTTTAATGTTAACGTGGAACAAGGTGTTAAAGCTAAATATAAAAAGATGTCTAGATTTGAATCAGCAAAAACACGGAATTGAAGATATTTTTTAGGAAAAATTATTAAACGTTTATTCTTTTTTTGTTGTGAAGAATATTGAGTGTATATATAGTATTTGGAGTGATTTGTATTAAAATCATAAATATTATGTTATTCAAACATGAATTTTGATTTTTTTTTTAAAAAAAAATCACATGTTATTGAACTAGTGATTTGTAAATGAACATTCAAATCGAGATATATTATAAGTAATAGATTTTATGAGACTTTTAGTGATTTGAAAATGTTTGGTGGAGTTTTCTTAGTTAAAAATATAAAAATCCAAATTTCATGGTTTTAGGCGAGATTTTATAAAATTTTAAAAACAAATCATAACAAATTACCTAATTCACTCAAATCATCTAAAAACTCATTAAAACTCAAATCTTTCCAAACCAACTCAAATATCAGATTAAATACACCCATATTCATTTTTTTTTTGTTATATCGGTGATACGCTTCATGTGTACTGTATGTGGATATATATAAGGGAAGTGTGATGTTAGACTCATCTAGATAAAATCGTTTTATGTAGCTTTGGTTTTGAAGTAGTCGATTCTAATCGTTAAAACACAAATCTGTGTATATTGAAACCTATTGTGTTTCTAATGTCTCCTCTAACTAGAAACAGATCGTCTTGGTGTCGACTCATTCTGATTGAGTAGAACATGTAAAGATCACTTAATGTCTTTCTAATAATTATTATGTGTACTATATTTAGTCTCTGTATTGTTTATATATGGGTTCTTGCATGGACATTTATTTTGTGAAAACATATATTGTGTTATAGCACTTTACAAAAAATGTAAAAATAAGTAACAATACACGCGTTGACTTTTCAATCGTACTTTTGTACAGTATTACACGTCTCAATGGTGTACAGTACACATACCAATAACAAATATGAGCAAAATTATATTTTCAACTGAAAAAGTGTTATATTGTAATCACAAAATTTAAAAGTGCTATATTCGAATATATGTTTTAATAAAGTGACCGTGGAAGCAAAATTCTCATCGTTTATCTCTGCTTTGTCATTCAAAACCTTACCCATCTCATAAAAAAAAAAATTTCAATTGATGTATTGTATAACTTCCATCTATTTTGGATCGACGAGATATTTTTCTACAAGAACTATCATATAGCATCACATATATATCTTCCAAACTAAGACCTTGTTTTATATTTCTCCGAAATCAAAATTTAGAAAAGATACATACGCTCTAAATTGGGTCGTGGCCCGTACATAATTCCTACATCGGGGCGGGCTCGAAATTGTAATTGGGCCTCTGTAAGTGGAGTATTGATGTAAGTTTTCTCGGCAGTTCATGTTACAAAGAGGCCCAAGAAACTAATTTTCTCGTTGCAAAACATTGCATTATTTATAATAAAAATTCCATGATTTTCCTTGTTTTGAATAAATAAAAACAAAAATAAATAGTAACCGTACAGACAGATAAAGTTAAAATACAAATAATCTTATAGAAGTATACATTTTTGTATTATACATGGAGCGACGCGTATGTATTTTCGGAACATGGACCGTAGCGAGTGCTTGTGGATATAACACGTAGACTTTTAAGCCCCAGCTTTTACCTTATCTCTATCTGACACGTGGCTTTAAACAAGCATGGGCCCCCAAACTCTGCTCTTCTTTTGTCCCTCACATCTTATCCGAAAGATCCAACGACCCTGAATTCATCATGAGAATTTTCAATCAGTATCCGTATTCCCCACAAAATACCAAATTTATCCATCATTTTTTCTATAGACATTTTCATGATATGAAATTTTCGGCAAAAAAATTATAAAATGAAACTGTAAATTAAAAATTTAAGTAAATTAAATTTGGGCAATTCTCAAAAATACTACTAAAATAAGTTTTCGTTTCAAACACACCATCACTAACTTTTTCTTTCCAAAACTACCATAATTGATATTTTTTCATAAATACCACAAAACTAAAACTTATCCCTAAACCCTCAAAAATAAATGTTAAGCCCAAAAATTTAAAATAGAACATTAAAACTCATTTTTAATATTTGTGGTCTTTGTGGAAATAAACTATTTATTGGTAGTTTTGGAAAAAAAAAACTAGTGATAGTATGTTTAGAACAAAAACTTATTTTAGTGGTATTTTAAGAAATTTTGATGCAAATATATAAAAAATGAGAAATTTCTTAAAATGTCGTAAAAAAACATATGTTTTTAGATTTTAGAATAACATCAAACGGTTTTTAGACCGGAAATCGTTTTGTCCCCCCGTTCGAGTTGCCGAGGACAGCTTCTCCGATGGGTTGGTTTCGAGTTCGATTTCCTATCTGATCTTGTTTTTGCTTGCAGCGACGGCGGGAGCTGGTTTGCTCGTCACTCTCTCGTCTTCCTCAGAGGCTTGCCACGAGTCTTTACCCACCATCGGCTTATAGTTCGGCAGTCCGAATTGGTATTTTTCTCGGGGGATTGTAGTTATGAGGAATGTCAGATCAAATCGGCCGTTGTAAAGGTGAAGCCAGATGAAGGCGGATCTATGAAACGGTGTTTTCTTCATACGGTGTTCCTTGTTCTACAGCGACCTCTTCTCGTTTTACCGGCACATGACTTTGTAGCGGGACGGAATTCCAGGTTCCGACGGAGTTAACCGTCCCGACGAAACCTTTTCCTGCAAGCCCGACTTAGTTTATTGTTGTTATTTACAGGTTTTTAAAATGGCTCGTGCTATCGGTGTTACAGGATTCGATCGGGAAGGAGCACGGTGACCATCTGTCCTGCGCCGCCATCCCACAGTGTGGAGTTCGTCTCCACCCTCTCTTGCGTTGGGTTTCTCCCTTCGTGATGGGCCCCTCAAAAAGGTATCTAACTTTGGTAAGGTAGTTTTCTTATGTAAGGGATTGGCTACTGGGCCGGTCTTTGTGGCCCAGTTAGGCAGTTACCATATAAGTCAGATCCTGTCGGTGAGGTATTTCTACCTTAACGGCACAACTTGATTTAATTAAATGGATTGNAAAAAAAAAAAAAAAAAAAAATAACATCAAACAAACGGGTGTTTTTGAGTTTTGAAAGCAACAAACTTGTGAAAAGATCTGCATCTACATACCCCAATCACAAGTTCGCTAAAAATAGAAGCATATGTTCTATGTGAAACTATATTACACATAAAAAAGTTAGGATACAACCGAGTTACACTCTAAAAAGATTTAAGATCATTACAAAATGGAAGCTCAAGTCCATTAAGACATCAAAGATCCGATTATCTCTGACAATTGCTGCGAAAACAAGAAGTAAATTATGAAGCTGATGAATTAAACTGCGAAAACAATATTATATTTTGGAATTTAGATGTATAAGTGTAGACTCTTTATGTTTTTATCTAATGAAAAGTTTGTGAACAATAAAAGAATCAAATAATATTAGAAATTATGAAATAAATCATATAAGATTTTAACAATGATTTAATCAATCATCTAATAACATAAAGTTTTGATTGAATTCTAAAATTAATTTACAATTTCAAAAAAAATCATCTCACCTCTTTTTTTTTAAAGATTACTACTACCAAAGAAACTATTGAATGCTAAAAGTAAAAAGAGTTGTATGAAAAGTATGTATGGTTTATGTAGTAAATATAAATAGTAAGGGTGTTGTTCTCAATAAAAAAAACACAGTATAAGGACTAAATATAAATACCATCATTCTATGTTATTCATAAAAGAAATATAATCAGAATCAGAAAAACGCATAAAAATGCAGACGAAGAAAAGCGTCGGTCGTTATTAGATAGGGCGATCAAATCGATCCCTGAAGAATTTGTTTCTTCTTCTTCTTCTTCCCTCTTTTTCCGGTTTCTCGAAGACGACGTTAATGGCGGAAACCGTCGAGCTACCGAGTAGGCTAGCGATTCTTCCATTCAGGAACAAGGTTCTCTTACCTGGCGCCATTATTCGAATCCGTTGTACTTCTCATAGCAGGTAAATTAGCTTTTCTTACGACTCTTATGGTTTGATCATCTTCTTCTTCCTATGGACTGTACTTTTTTTAGATTTAATTAAAAGTTTCTACTGCTTCGACTCAGTTTCAACCATCGAATAGTGCCAAAATGTATGAGTTAGGGTTCGTTTCAGGTGGTTTTGATCGTAATAGGTTACACGTTTATATTCCCTAACCGACTTGGATTTAGAGCTACTGTGCAATCGTAATCTCCCTGTTTCAATTGACCTTGTTGGTTTGGTAACTTGTTTCCCAAATTCAGTGTCACACTAGTGGAGCAAGAGCTATGGCAGAAAGAAGAGAAGGGGTTAATTGGCATTTTGCCTGTTCGAGATGATGCCGAGGGTTCTTCAATCGGGACGATGATTAATCCAGGTACTACAAAAGTTGATCTGATACCTGATGAAATTGATTTGATGAGTGTCTGTGCTGATTTAATTTCTTGTGACTAGGTGCTGGAAGTGATTCTGGAGAAAGAAGCTTGAAATTTCTAGTTGGCACAACAGATGCTCAAAAGTCTGATGCTAAAGATCAGCAGGAAGTTCACTGGCATAACAGGTTCGGTTTACCGATGCACCCGTTAGACTGTGAATATAATAAAACTAATATGAATGCTGTGGTTCCAGAGTTGATGAAGTACCTCCATATTTACGTGTGATCTGAATTTTTTTTCTTCTTTGGGTCGATTCTCAGCATATGCTGAGCAATGTTATTCTTTTCTGATATTTAGGGGAGTGGCAGCTCGTGCTCTGCATCTTTCAAGAGGGGTGGAGAAACCAAGTGGAAGAGTTACATATGTGGTTGTCCTTGAAGGTCTGAGTAGGTTTAACGTTCAGGAGCTTGGAAAAAGAGGACCATATTCAGTTGCGCGGATTACATCGCTCGAGATGACAAAGGCAGGTAAGATATATTATTTCTACTGTAGCTTTTGGTGACTACTGGTTTCAAATTGCCTGCTCTGTTTAAGCTATTCATTTGTTTAAGGACCTATATTTTCCACTTCTTAATCATGCAATTCGAGAATTTTTTTTTTTTTACTTAATGAGTTTCCTGCCTCTTTTGAAAGATTTTGACCTCTATAAAAGTAAGTTCTACTCGTGCTTCATGTACAGATTTTTTTTTGGGTTTGAGAATAATTTTGAGGTTAGAGATTCTTAAAGATAATAGTTTTGAGTCAGCTCTTGTTTGGTAATGATAAGTTTTTCCAGCTTATTTCAGGTTTGTCATGAGCTTTTACCTTTATATTGCATTTGGCTTCATGCTAGTCCATTGATGTCTTTAGCTGGTTCTCTTTCTGACCGTCTGCAGAGTTGGAGCAAGTGAAACAAGACCCAGATTTCGTAGCACTGTCACGCCAGTTTAAGACCACTGCTATGGAGCTGGTTTCTGTGCTTGAGCAGGTAACTTTATCAACACTGAAATGACTTTCTATTTTTGGTTCCTCCTTTCTAAAGTTTCGTTGTTGCTTCAGCATTAGAGTTTTCAAGATTAATTAGCAACTTGACGACGTTGAAGCTATATGTATATGCTTTCACGACATAAGTTCTTTGGGGGTTTTTTGGTTCTGTCTATGGGATCGATTGTTCAATCTTCATCTGATGAAATATGGATGGTTCTTAATTGAATTTGTAAGTCATGATTGATTCTTTTTTCAGAAACAAAAAACTGGTGGAAGGACAAAAGTTCTTTTGGAGACAGTTCCCATTCATAAACTAGCAGACATATTTGTTGCTAGTTTTGAAATGAGTTTTGAAGAGCAACTATCTATGCTGGATTCAGTTGACCTGAAAGTAAGACTTTCAAAGGCTACTGAACTAGTTGATCGGCATTTGCAGGTTAGCTGTTGATATTAATATAGTTATGATATCTGTCCTGTATTTTCCTCTCGCCATTATGAATTCATGTTGATGTTTACTTGTGGCAGTCAATTCGTGTGGCAGAGAAGATCACTCAAAAGGTGGAGGGCCAGTTATCAAAGTCACAGAAGGAGTATCTCTTGCGCCAGCAGGTTGGTTTCTTTTGGCACTCGGTGTCAAGCTGAGAGGTTATCGTCCTTATGTGGTATGACATATGACAATGAAACTTGTTTTTGCAGATGAGAGCTATTAAAGAGGAGCTTGGTGACAACGATGATGATGAAGATGATGTAGCTGCACTTGAAAGAAAGATGCAAGATGCGGGAATGCCGTCAAATATATGGAAGCATGCTCAAAGGGAACTGAGGTATGCTGTGTTAGAGGAAAATTGCTGATGGATGTGTGACTGTGGACCTCCTTGGTAGTAATTTTCCTTTTTTTATTTCTTAATGCAGGAGACTAAAAAAGATGCAACCTCAGCAACCTGGTTATAACAGTTCACGAGTGTACCTGGAGCTATTGGCTGATCTTCCTTGGGAGAAGGCAAGCGAAGAACATGAGTTGGATCTAAAAGCGGCAAAAGAACGTCTTGACAGTGATCACTATGGTTTAGCCAAGGTCAAGCAACGGATCATTGAATATCTGGCTGTTCGAAAGGTCGATTGTTTGTCTTAATTTTTCTATTATAGAGTGACCCATCTTCAGTTTCCTGGTTTTATCTTGATTGAAACTTATCCATTGCAGCTTAAACCAGATGCAAGAGGCCCAGTTTTGTGCTTCGTTGGTCCACCAGGTGTGGGCAAGACATCTTTGGCATCATCTATTGCAGCTGCATTGGGTAGAAAATTTGTTCGCTTATCTTTGGGTGGTGTGAAAGACGAAGCTGATATTAGAGGACATCGAAGGACTTACATAGGAAGCATGCCAGGACGCCTTATTGATGGGTTAAAGGTGAGTTTTTGTTTTCTAAGGACTCATATCTAACTTATGCTGAAGAATCTGAAAGAAACATTGGGATTCATTTTATAAAAGGAACTAAGCTGTAGCAGATAAGTTTGATCGCCGTGTCTCTTAAACCTTGATAATTAGAAGTGGAATAAAGTATTATAGATCATAAAAATGATTGCCACTTAGCTTTTCTGTACGGGCAGTTAATGTGATTCTCCCGTCTGACTACAACCATGTTGGATGGGTTGTTATATACTCTTATAACTAAGGATTTCACTTTATGTTTTGATTTTAGAGGGTTGGTGTTTGCAACCCAGTTATGCTGTTGGATGAGATTGACAAAACAGGCTCGGATGTTCGGGGCGATCCAGCTTCGGCATTGCTGGAGGTTTTGGATCCAGAGCAGAACAAATCTTTTAATGATCAGTATCCTATCATGTTCCCTATTTCAACAAATATATTAGATTCAGCGTCCAAACTTTGATAGCATTGTTGAAAGTTTCTTGAAATTGAAAATTTCACCTACTCTTAGGCAACAACCATATTCTTTCATAGATGCGAAGATGATGTTTGGTTTAGTTCGACACTCTATTTTATGGAATCAACAGTTACCCTTAACTGAAAATATAGCTATCTGAATGTTCCATATGACTTATCGAAGGTGGTTTTTGTTGCCACTGCGAATAGGGTTCAGCCTATTCCACCTCCTCTTTTAGACAGGATGGAGCTAATTGAGTTGCCAGGTTATACGCAAGAGGAAAAGCTTAAGATAGCAATGCGTCACCTGATTCCTCGAGTTCTAGATCAGCATGGGCTGAGTTCTGAGTTCCTCAAGATTCCGGAGGTAACTTATTATTTGAATTTTTAATGTACTGCCGATACTCGTTTCTCATGGTGGGCTTATGCAGTTTTTTTATTTATTTTTCTTCTTATATTGGCCATAGGCTATGGTAAAGAATATAATTCAGAGGTACACAAGGGAAGCCGGTGTTCGTAGCCTAGAAAGAAACTTGGCTGCTTTGGCTCGTGCAGCAGCTGTGATGGTCGCAGAGCATGAACAATCTCTTCCATTGAGCAAAGATGTGCAGAAACTTGCCTCTCCTCTGCTTAATGGTAGAATGGCTGAGGGAGGCGAAGTGGAAATGGAAGTTATTCCAATGGGTGTAAATGATCATGAGATTGGAAGTACCTTCCAGAGTCCCTCAGCTTTGGTGGTGGATGAGACCATGCTTGAAAAAATCCTCGGGGTAAAGCTTTCCTCTGATCTGTATAGCGGAATATTATCTTTGGTGGTTGTTATATACTGTGATACACATTTGTGGAATTTAACCACGTGCTGTTTTGTTGGGTGCAATGCAGCCGCCAAGGTTTGATGACAGTGAAGCCGCTGATCGAGTGGCGTCAGCTGGCGTTTCTGTTGGTCTCGTTTGGACTACTTTTGGTGGAGAGGTCCAGTTCGTGGAGGCTACATCTATGGTGGGTAAGGGAGAAATGCATTTGACGGGCCAACTCGGAGATGTAATTAAAGAATCTGCTCAGTTGGCTCTCACATGGGTAAACATCTTTGCTTGAAACCTCACTCATTACACCATTCGACTGCATCTACTATTCAGAACATAGAAAATACTTCAGAACTCCTTAGTTGATCATCTATTGATGTTTCGTAGGTAAGAGCCCGTGCGTCGGATTTCAAGCTGGCACTTGCAGGGGACATGAATGTTCTTGATGGACGAGACATTCACATTCACTTTCCTGCTGGTGCAGTGCCGAAAGACGGACCTTCAGCGGGTGTTACTTTGGTGACGGCTCTGGTTTCGCTGTTCAGTCAGAAACGAGTAAGAGCAGACACAGCCATGACCGGAGAGATGACACTCAGAGGTCTCGTCCTACCCGTTGGTGGCATCAAAGATAAGGTAAGCTGCTTCTAATTCTAGCAGTCCCGAGCTTCACATGTGGTAAAAAAAAAAATCCGAAATTGGGTTAATTTATCTTTTCATGTTTTTTGGAACAAGCTCTTAAAAGTATATGAAGTTTAATTGAACCAATCTGGGTTAACTTGATGAACAGATACTGGCTGCACATCGGTATGGTATCAAAAGAGTGATTCTACCGCAGAGGAACTCGAAGGACTTAGTTGAAGTACCCGCAGCTGTACTTTCCAGTCTGGAGGTTAGTTAATTAACTCCAGTCTGAGTCTTCTTCTTGGGTTTGCCAGGTCTGGTCCTTGTGGGTTTGGTCCGACATGGGCCGAGTCTGGTCTGACTCCGATTTTTTTTTGTT
Source organism: Eutrema yunnanense (assembly GCA_002933935.1). NCBI lineage: Eukaryota > Viridiplantae > Streptophyta > Magnoliopsida > Brassicales > Brassicaceae > Eutrema > Eutrema yunnanense. The sequence goes on along the minus strand of PKML01064328.1, from coordinate 208,030 downwards.
TTTCTATCAAAAAACATATACACCCTCTACTCTAGCGTAGCTGGATCGGGTTGGTCCGGCTGCGATGATCTAAATCGGTATGAATGAATGGTGCAAACAGGTGATATTGGCAAAGAGAATGGAAGACGTTCTGGAAAATGCATTCGAAGGAGGTTGTCCATGGCGGAACCACTCTAAATTATGACATGACAGTCCCAAAGATCTGTCTTTAAGAGCAACAGAGTCAGTGATGGCTCATATGCTCAGGTATCGGAATGTTTGTAACTCTCCTTTTTCCCTCACTCACCTTCTTTCCTCCTTTGTAAGTTTGTGTATTCTCATCTAATTTACACAAAATCACTAGTGTCCAAAATTTGATATATTAATCATAGATTCATGATACGACTTGTTCCAAACCGTCGTTTAAAGCTAAATCATAATATATGTGTATATTCTCATTTCGCAACAGTCTTGCTGAATGTTTTAGGAAATGAAAACCCACAAGGTCTGGACCCGAAACATTAGTTTAGTTTCTCAACACAAAGTAATAGAAACAGTTTCTTAAGCTGAAATTATTATCCTTAAATGTTTTACTTCTTTGTAATCAATTAGCGACTTAGGTAAACGAAATACAAGATACTAAAGAGATGATCAAATATCGTAAGTAATTTTGTGATCTCATATATAACAGTTTAAGATATTTGGATAAGCATGAAAACCCAAAAAAAGATAAACATACATACTACTTTCTAAGTAATAACTCACAATCTTATTGATTTTTAATAAATACACATTATCAAATTGATACGATTGTTTTATATATATGGCGTGCCAACACCAAACACACTAGCGAATTATATCTTATTTATTAGTAAGAAGATTTTGGTTATGGAAAAACAACAAAATTTTAGCAAGGTCCAATACTGCAAGTGCACTTATGTGCAATCGAATAGTTCATAGGCAGGTCATTACATTGACAAATAGCATAGTTGCCTCTATGTTCCTTATTGGTGTCGGCTTTGCACAACTTGTTTCCATCAATTCCGCATTTTCCCGAGTAAATTCCTCTCATTTGAAGGTCACACTTACGTTTTGGCGTGGGTGCAGCTTTCACATCTATTGTTTTATATCAACAACAGAGAGTTAGTTTGTAGATAAATACGTTTAAATATACAATTAAGGATGCAACAAAATTTAACTTGAAAAGCTTAGGATGTTACCTTCAGTATAATTCAAAACAAGAAACATAAAAACACAAGATACCATAAACAAAATAGCTCCCTTCATGACTCAAATTCTGATAGAGCTTTCTCTATTACTTGCAGAAGTTATTGTTTGTTTTACTCTCGTTAAAAATATGCAACTTTTTTTAATTGTTAACATCCGTGATTAATATACATAACACATATGATAAAAATAGTTGTTTCTATTACTTTTAGTGAAAAATATTTATAAAAGAGAAAGGCGGAGCCAAGTCATCGAGATCGTCGTGATCGGTCATTTATTTTTAGAAATGATTTCAAAATCAAATTCTTTTTTTAATATTTTGTATTTTTAGTGGAAATTTAAAATCTAGTTGACAGTTAAAAAGTATGTGGTTGTAGAAGATACTGTTTTAACCACATTAATAATCAATTATAAAATGAGATTTATTTCCGATATATATATTGTCGTCAAAAAATTTCATTAATGTAAAAAAATAGTACAAAAGTAAGTACATCATAGAATTACATATTGCTTATCCATTTTACAACATCAAGACTCTCTCATTGATTCTTGTTGTCTTAGCTAAGGCCTCTATTGGACGATCTTCTTATTACTCTAAATTCAAGATGGGCAGGACCGGCTCAACAAATACCGAGGCCTATGGGCAAAAAAAAAAAATTTTGGGGGAATTTTTTTTTCTTGGGCCCTTTTTGGTAGAATTTTTTTTTTTTTAGACCCCAAAAAAGAAAAATTAATGTAAAAAAAAAAAAAAATTGATAGGCCCTGGGACGGAGGATCTTTTGCCCCTACACTTAAGCCGGCAGTGAAAATGGGGATGAAGCCAAGTTACACGATTTGGTGCACCATGATGAAATTCCTCGGATCCCAAGATTTCATTAACTGAAGCTTCTCTAAAGATGGTAAAAGAGTTAAGTTTCTAGATTTTTTTAGTACTTTTTGAATTTATTTAGGAAAGTAATACTTATTCTACTATTCATGACAATTTTACCATTGTACAGTACGGCGTGTACACATGTAGATGGTACACGGATATACAGAAAAATGAGTATTTTTGTCATTTATATGCTAAAAGACCAAATATATTAACTTTGTAATGAACACTACAAGAAAAGAGCGGAATTTCCGACGACTGTTTCCGATGAAAAAGTTTTTTGGAAAATTTTCGATGCCTTTCCGACTATTTTTCGAGAAATAGTACAAATTTTCGGTAAATCATCGGAAATTTCCAACGAAACCGTTGACTCGGAATGTAGTCGGATATCTCATCGGGATTTTCTCGGAAATTTCCAACGAGAGTCTGTTCTCGGAAGATGCTCGGAATTATCATCGGACTTTTGTTGGTAGTTACCGACGATTGTTGCTTGTCGGAATATTTGTCGGTATATTGCCGGAAATACTTTCCGACCACATTTCGAGGAGATGGGTCATCGGAAACTAATTTAAATGTTAAAATATTGTTGTCTCGTTTTCTTTTTGTTAACTTGCATAATTTTGATTTTCCGAGAAGTGGAGCTGTAGGTGCTGGAACCGATGAGGTACCGATGACAAGAACAATAGTCGTCGGAAATTTCTAGGATCCTAGACTTTACTTTGCCGCGTGTAAATCCAAATTCATTTGAATCTCCCGGTTAAAAATTAAACGGAGGCTGATTTTTTTGTTCCCTTACTTGCTCTGCTTTCATACACGAAAAACAGAGCCTCCGTTTTTGTCTCATGGATTTTCTCTGTCTACACCATCGGCCTCGTTTCCTCTGTTGAACACCGGCGGAGCGTGACTTGTGGCCTGCCGGAGAAGCTGAACTCCGACGGAGAAGATGATTACCGGCGGAGCGTGGCTTGTCGCCTGTGGAGAAGATGAACTCCAACGGAGAAGATAAACACCGGCGGAGTGTGGCTTGTCGCTTATCGGAGAAGATGAACTCCGACATAGTGGAATGAAAGGAGCTCCATTGACGGCTGAAAACGCACGCTGGATTATATATTTAAAATAAATTAAATTCTTCCGAAAATTCTCGGGAAAGTTATGATGGTCGCCGGTGTCGGAAATTCAGTTTTGAAAAAATAAGTTTTCCTTACTTATTATTGTTTTTTCTTTTTTAAGATTGTTTTTTTTTAGTTTAACCTTTTTAATATTTATTTTAATTTATTTTTACATTTTTAATTCAATTGACACATGTCAATATCTAAATTATTATTCTTTAAAGTTTTTTAAGTTCCGTGTTTATATTATTATTTTTTGGTTATATTTTTTAAGTTTCATTTTTTAAGTTTCGTGTTTATATTATTATTATTTTGGTCGTGGTTATATACGTAGTTTCCTTTTTATGTTTCTTATTAATATAGAGTTTTAATCGTGTTTTTTTTTAAGTTTTCTTTTTTAAGTGTTGTGGTTATATTATTAGTTTCGTTGTTATATTATTATTTTAAGTTTTCTTTTTATATAGATTTTTTTTAAAAAAAAGTTTAATCACTGCCTTTTTTTTAGTTTAGCATTTTTAATATTAACTTCAATTTATTTTTAATTTTTTAATTAAATTGACCCATGTCAAGATCTAAATTAACAACTATGATAAATGTCACAATCTCGTAATTGATAATTATCATATGTGTCACGCTCACGTCAAAAGATCCAACTTGATATAATAAGATATGGCGTGCCAACACAAAACACTATAGCGAATTATATCTGATTTATTAGCAAGAAGATTTTGGTTATGGAAAAACAATAAAATTTAGCAAGGTCCAATACTGCAAGCGCATTTATGTGCATTATTATGGCTAAAAGGCATCCCGTCATTACATTGACAAATAGCATAGGGGTCCATGTTTCTTATTGATTTCGCCTTTGCACAACTTGTCTCCATCATTTCCGCATTTTCCCTTGAAAATATTTATATCACGAAGGTCACACCATCCCCATTAGAGACCCACATTTTGGGTCTTCCCGTTNCCTTAATACTTATATTAATGTTAAACCTCTTTTACCCCTTAAAATATAATTATTGAATTAATCAAAAAAAATTTTTTTTATTGAATATTGATATATAATTTACAAAAAAAATATATTGATATATTGAATATGATTTACCACTTCTCCTAGATTTTCTCTGATTTTGTTAAAGTTTAATAGAATACATATTCTACATATCGTAGAACAAATACCAAACGTTAGAACTTATCTTCTGGGTAAAAGTAGAATATCGTGTAAGCACTAGAAGTCGTATTCTGGGTAAAAGTAGAATATCGTGTAAGCACTAGAAGTTGTATTCTGGGAAAAAGTAGAATATTGTGTAAGCACTAGAAGTTGTATTTTGCAAAAATGTAGAATATAGTGTAACATATAGAATATGTATTCACCTTCTCAGTAGAATATAATGTAAATTCTAGAAAGCGTATTCTACAGGTTGTTAGATTAACGAGGGAATATGAGAAAATGCATTCTACCTAGACGTATAGTGTAGAATACGCTTTCTGCATTGCGTAGAACCAGTTAAAAAATATTTTTTAAATATTCATTTTTCCTTAAATGATTTTGCCAAATATTTTTATTTCCTAAAATGATTCTGGAATATATTTTTATTTCCGTTTTTGGTTTTTTCGGAATTTTTTTAAAAAAGTTTTCGATTTTATTTATATTTAAAATTACCTTAAATAATTAAAAGGTCATTCGGGTCAAAAAGTGACAAATTTAAAAAAAATAGTAAAAGGACAATGTTAAAACCAATCACCATTATAAAACCAATTCCCCCCAAAAAGAAAGGCGGAGCCAAGTCAAGGACGAGATCATCGTGATCGGTCATTTGTTTTTTGGTAGACGATCTATTTCCCCACGAACTATACCCATATCCCTTCAGATCCCCACCGAACTATGACATCTGTATATATTCCTACAAAATGAAAGTTAAATATCTAAATCCCCCCCAAAAAAAGTTGGAGACTTAAATCCACACAGAATAAAAGTTCGAAACTCCAATCCCCATAGATCTTGGTTTAAGTTGGTTTACTGTTTTTAAATCAAACTTAAACCATGTATAATCGATTCTAAACCGTATTATGACCCAATTACAATTAATAAACCGCATATTACAACCCAGACCAGACTAAACCCATAAATATCCAATACCCCAAAATCAAATACCCTAAATTCTGGAAAATCCGAAAAAATGCTAGTCATCAACATCAATCTAGGCAAGAATTAAGGTAGGATGGATTTCGGAGAAGGACCTCCAAAAAAACACCCCTTTCTCGGAGAGATTCCTGTGATTGCGGGAGCTGGAGTATATCGGCGAGCGTTTCATGGACGTCGTTGAGGAGGCTTAGCCAGCAGTGCAGTGGGTACGTTTCGCCGGCGAAGGAGGACGAGGATTTGATTTGGGAGATCTCGTGGTGCAGGGAGCTCAGAAGAAAGACACACCTTTCTCAGACAAATATCCAGAAACAACAACAATTATAATCTTAATTCTCATAATTCATGAATATGATAACTCGCCACCCAGGATGGAAATAAAAAAATCAGAAGAGGATCCATAACTTAAGCATGCTAACACAAACTCACAAAGAGATTTTAACCGTCGAGAAGCTTGGATGCAGTTCTCTGGGATCAGATCGAAAAAAAAAAACAACAAACCTCTCGCGCAATTTCAAATCGAAGACTGAAACAAAGGTTAAATTTCCGTTGGAATTTGGAAACAGAGATTGCGAATCGGAAAAATCGAGGAGAATTGTTGTCGAATTACTTTACAATAGCAGCACTATATATATATAAATACAATTGCAAACTCAATTGCTCAACCTCCTTAAATGATAACTCGCCACTCAGAAAATCTGGAACCTCTTCTGATTTTTTTAATTTCCAGAATTTCTTGAAAATTAATTTATGACAACTGCAACACGAGGTTTGTTACAGAAATTAAATTTGATCTCTGAAGTTTGGAATAGCGAACACAGAGGAATCTCAACATATTTTTGATCAAGCATTGTTGTTAGCGAGCACACAAGGAAAAGAGATCGGGGAAGAAGAAGATGAAGTTTTGAGTCAGTTTTTTTGAGTTGAGTCGGGTTTTTCTAGTTGGTCGGTTTTTTCGGTTTGGTTTAGGGATTTAATGGTTTAGGTTCGGGTTTAACTCATAAACCGTGGAAACCGACATCCGTGGAGATTTAAATCTTTAACTATTTTTTCGGGGAGATTTAGGTCTGTAACTTTCCTTTCGTAGAGAGATATACAAAGATCATAGTTCGGTGGGGATCTGGAGGGATATGGGTATAGTTCGTGGGGAATTGTTTTTAGAAATACTTTGGCCATGGAAGAGTTAGTAGAATCAATCCCAATGCTACTTCTGGGTCTGTTATTTATTTGTGCTTCTTAATTTCAATCCCAACACCTTGAGTTATAAGGACAAGAAACAAAAATAAAACCTTGAGTTTATTAAAACTTTCTGAAATACCATCATGTTAAAAGTAATTTTTACATACGAACTATCTCTCTCAAATAATTCGAAATTATTTTTGATATACTATTTTAACAAAGTCGTTTTCTAATTTCTTTTAGCCCATTTTATGATTTACAACGGCCCATTTTTGCTTACCCTATTATTATTATTATTTGGTAAACGGCCCATTTCTGATCTAGTGAATTTTAACTGTCAAGTATTTCAAACTTTTTTCTTTTTCGTTCTGCGAAAAAATGCAGAAAAACATATAGTGGAGGAATATAAGAGTCTTACATAATATATTAGGAAATGAAAACATTAAAATAAATTCGAAACTTAGTTTCCTCAACACAAACAAGTAGAGATATATGGACATACGAAACTTTTTTTTGTTTTGCGCCCTTCAACAAAATCATTTATTGAAAAGAAAGTCCAACACAATTAAACAAGGAAAAATCAATTTCTAATTTATTCCATCCTTTGTAGTAAAAAAGGGCCTTCACTAATAATCACTTGAAAAGCCAAATGATTTAGTTTTTTTTCTTCTTCCAAGAAACAAAGAGAGAGAGAGAACCTTCTTTTAGCCCGAGAGAGCTGCGTTCATAGCACTGTGAATTTCGACACCAATCTGTGCTTCTGCTTTCTCAAGATCTGTTGTGGCAGATGCAAGTTTCTGTGTGAACTCAGCTAAACCCTTTTGGACTTGGCTAGGGTCGATGTGGTCAAGCGGCACGGCCTCGACCGCTATTATGTCAGCCACGGAATTTGCGTGGAGGAATGCGAAACCACTGCTCACGAAGTATTTCTTGACATCAGTGCCTTCGTGAACAGACATGATACCGGGTTTCAGCTCAGCAATTGTTGGTACGTGTCCAGGCAAAACACCCATTTGTCCTGTTGTCGCGGGAATGATGACCATGTCGACCTTGAAGTGGACAAAGAAAACCAATAAGCTTTGAGTTACGATTAAAGATACAAGAAATGAATTGATTTTGTGTGAATAGAAGAGGATGATGATATTAGCTTTCGATGCCGGCAAACAAAAAACGATGATATAAGCTTTCGATGCATTCTACATGAAGAGATACCACAGTGAATGCACTATCTACAATATTCAACTGTAAACTATGAGAATCTGAATACTATACGATATAAGAATGAATAGATTACTACTGGCCATGAACATTAACAAGTTATAACCGACATTCAGTCTACATGTATACCACATTATATATCAATAGAAGAGAATAGATATACATTTATAAACCAATTCACACATATATTAACAGTCTGCACTTAGGTTTTTCAAAATCATGTAGGATTAATACATCTCAAAGTTTCAAGATATATAATAGAGATTATATATGAACAGACATTATTTTGTCAATACCATTGTACTGGAAACCATAAAAGACACAGAAACACTAAAATTGGGATCATTTCTATTCATAGAAATAACAAACCTTTTTAAAGAGTTGCGATGCAAATATCCCAATTTTAGTGAATGATCAACAAAGAACTAAGAGGAAGTGGATTAATCAACTAGTCTCACTTTTTCAGTGATGAATCTAACAAGAAACTCACTCCAGAAAAGAAAAAAGAATCTAACAAGCAACATTTTCAGAGACAACACATGGTTAACCTGAGTATCTAAGGAGAATTGGTTATTCTTAATCACTAACAGGTGCAACTTTTTCTTCGCAAATCTTCATTGCTAAAAAAGACATCCAGAAACTAAAAAATCATTATCATTCTACCGCAAAAATCAGCACTTCTAATAGTCTCAGGTTTCGCCATCAAAACCCTAAAATTTAGCGCCGTCAGATCCAACCAAAATCAATGGTCATAAGACCTGATCAAGCACATTTTCATACCAGCGTTTTTTTTTTTTTTTTGGGAACGAATACCAAATGCTGTTCAAGAATTTCCACAAATCCGTAGATGAATCACAAACCAAAAGCCACACACAATCCAATATCCAGATGTAACCACACGACACATACCAGGAATAAATCACATATCAAACCCTAAAAACAAAAGGGAAACGACGATCGAAGAATATGAAAACCGACCTCTTTCCCGGCAAGCTCAGATGCGTAAGGGAGGACAAAATTGACGGTGAGCTTCGTCGGAATCGAAGACGCAATCGAAGGACGAGGTTTCATGAAGGAAGAAGGAGTCTGCGGCGGGTCCATGTTCGGGGCGACTTTCTTCCATGCCTCGATGAAAGTCGAATCGAGCGTCGATGGAAGTGCCGTTGAAAAGGCACGAGCCGTCGCCGATTTCGAGGATGCGGCGGCGACAGATCGGGAGAGGAGGCGAGAAGTTTGTCTGAACATGGCGGCGATTTGGTGGTGATGAGTCTCGGGAAAATTGGGAAATACGACGCAGATGAGAGAGAGAGAAGTCTTAAAAAATGCTATAGCTCAAGTGTTCTCGGACTCTGAAGCTCACGCGCTTTGGTGGCGCGTTCTCTAACTCTAGTTTCGGCCAACATAAACTGGGAAAGGCCTAGTCTTAAAAACAATTAAGCCCACTTATGGCCCATTCATCTATTTTAATCCTCTCGACTTTCAGTCTTGTTGATTCTTGAACCATCTTTGATCAGGTGTTTACTGTTAAGCTTCAGTTTTAGTTTACTGTTTTAAATTGTTCGGCATAAATCAAGATTTGTTCGATTTTAGAATTGGTCTCCATTGTGTTCTAAATTTTGTACGTTGTTGCAAAACGTTAAGCATTACATAACTCACATTCTCTCTCTCTCTCTCTCTGGTTTCTAAAACTACCATTTCATCTGGCAAAACCCTAAGTTTACTCCAGAAATATATAACCAGATAACACCTAACACTGAGAAGTTGTACTTTTTACCAGATTTACATGAAAAATAAGAGATATACTTTTAAATGATTTTGTCTGTCTTTGGATCGTCAAGCTCCAGATTCATATGCCCAGAAAGTATCGGGATCGGGACAAAGAAGAGAAAAGTCCGGTACTTCAAGATTTGCGACGTGCCAATCAAGGAACCGAGCTTGTATTGACTTGAGTAACAAGACGATTGTTGGTAATACCCACCACTTATCATCATCCCTGCCAAAAACATAAACCAATTTTACTCGATAAACATTAACAAGTAAAAGAGTTTCATGTTCTATCAACAAAAGCTATCATCAAATAAGTGAAGATCTCTGAAAGCGTCTCTCTAGTGCCAGAAAAATATGAGAGCTTAAGATTAAGACTGATGATAGTATTAGATGCTAGAATCAAAACCCAAGATATTTGTGGGAGATTTTGCCTGTGTTCTTCGTGTGGATGATCTAAAGACACAAGGACAGAACAATAACACTATTTATTACCTTATGGCGTTCCAGATGTTGGTATTATCATATTGCTGGTCAGAGAAAAACCCGGAATGAATGATACCGCAAATGAAAGCCACAATCTGCATAAATAGCGAATAAGATACAATAGAGGATAAAGGAGGACACTTGTATTGAACAACGTTTGATTCGATCGACATACTACGTTTGTTAGAGATGTAGCGTTCCAAAGGGCATAGATACGAGTAAGTGAGGCTCTTCTCATCTCTTTACTTAATAAAGCGTTAAGGCCAGCGGGGAATGGGCAAAGCAGAGAGAGAGGGAGAATCAGGAGGATAGCGAGAAAGGCTGCAAGGGCAAGCCAATAGAACTGAAGCAATGCAAGAAGCGTAACAGAAAGATCCGCAAGAAGAAGGATGGAGATCAAACGTAGAAGAGTATCCTGCATACACCAGATGAAGATATTGCCATATGTTAACACAAAAGTAAAAGAAAAATCCACGATACGAAAAAGAAAAAAAAATCAGGAGAATAGTTGTTCAGGAGTGGAGAATATGTAACCTGACGACCAACGGGTCTGGTATTGTTAAATAAGAGAGAAAATGGAAATAGCAAGTCCCTCCTGTACTCCAGAGATTCTATCGAAATCTCATTGATGAGGCCTCCATTGATACCACCGTTGATTCTTTTCCGAGATAATCCTTGGCCAGGTTGGATCAAGTTTTGTTGCAACTCAATAAGAGATTTGCTGGGACATGCAGAGCTGTTCCAAGAAAACGGAGTTACGATTAAGCAGGTTGAGTGATAATAACCAGATAAGGTCAGAGAGAAGCACAATCTATAAAATGGCTCACCGAGGGGACTCGTCCTCACTTCTGCTGAATGAAATTGATTGGTTTACAGAGTTCAGAGGAAAATCGCCAACAAAAACCAAGATACCAAGTTGGTAATATCCAGAAGCTGTAGCTTGAAACCATCCAAGTTCAATTCTTACTCCGTGGAATTCGAGTTGAGGATTTCCATGGCTGTTTATCCACCTAATGACAGGAAGTAATGCTGAACGTATTGATCCGTGCCTCACAGTCCTAAGCTGTGCATTTAAACCGGCAACAAAGCGGTGCCAAACACTTGGTGGGATGTGCTGAAATAGTGATTTGGGGCCTTTAGGATATTTTCAGAGTGGAGATTTTGGAAGAAAAAAAATAGGGAGAGAGATAAGCTTACCTGGCCAAGAAGGTTTGTTAACAGTGCATCACTATGAAGACTATACGGTGACATATAACTTCCATCTCCACCAAAAAGTATGCACATTGGGAATCTTTTCTGTATAATAGAGACCATATCTACACGCTTCTCGTCACCGCCAAGAAAGAAATCTACGAATGCTACCATTAGATCTGGAGTGGCTCCAACCTGTTTCGACATTGGACACAGACAGTCAAAATGCAAATTAAAAGCTAGCTGATTGTGAAGCAACAAGTATAACACTGGATCATTCGAACCCAAACCTTCATGCCTTTGTAGAGAGCTCTAGATCTGCATGAGCGGAGGCAAGAGTGGTCATATTGAGATTTAACATATTCCTGAAGGCGATGAATTTTTCTCCTGCGACGCCATTGTTTCCAAGACCAGGCACAAGGATTTGCGAGAACTGATAGAATGCTGTGCACAGACCCTTCCCACCAATCATATGCCGCTGTAGAGTTGATCTCATCAATAAATCTGTTAAAAGCATCTTCATACCTGCGAATCAGAAATGTACAGAACAATGAGTGGAGATGCCTTGGAATAAAATGAGCCAAAAGTCAATGTCACATTGGTTAGCAGTAGGACAGAAGAAAATTCACTATTAATGACATACAAAGTCACTACTTCAGGAAATGGTAAAGAACATACATAATTGTTATAAATAGTAGCACAAAAGAGATTGTAACTTAATCTTATTCTTGCCAGTAGTTTTTAGTTCAACCACTTAATTCAAACATTCAGTGGCATCCAATCGCAACAGAATTTGACCCAGTCAAGTTATATCCTTACACTATCTCGATGATTGCATCAGGAGGAGAGTAGGGCAGATGCCATGGTTCCCTGAAAGTGTTTGGACCCATGAAGTACATACGGTAAGCATGGGTTTGTGTGTCATCAGATTTTGCGCCTCGTACCTATAATGACAAAAATAGGCCGGAAAGTTTGATTTAAAAATACTGGATCCTTATGTCAAAAAAAAAAGGAAGATTTGAGTAACACCATACCTCAGAGAGTGACAGAAGATGGGGTAAACAATGAGAACTTTGGTTTTCGATGGAACCGGCACCATAGAAACTTAGTCTGAGTAATTTGATACTTAATGTGCTTAGCAACAGACCCAGAACTACCACCACACAAGATAGAAGAAGAGCAAAGGGTAATGGCCCTCCAAATGTATAAACAAGCTCTTCCAGAGGTGTATAGCAGTTTGGCATTCTGTACTTGTCAGATACACATTTGTAAGGACAAACAGGTTCACTGACTCCTCCTACAGATTCAAAGATCCTTCCGTCAGAAGACATCTCAATTATGAAGAAACACAAGATCGGGGACGGAAGAATAAGAGAACTATCAGATAAAATACCTCGCACGTATACAAATTTCGCACGATTTGGAAGATTCTCAGGTAGGCAGGGTGTACAAAGACGTTTGTCAGAGCCTTCAACATTCTTGTAAGTGCCAATGGGGCATTCCTGAAAGAACACATGAATCCAGAAATATCTAGAAGTATCAGGCACAAGAAAACAAGGCAGGATTTGCAATTATGCTAAAAGAACACTACTGGGCCTGTCTAATTTCGTGGTTTAGTACACCCGTTTTGTTGCTGGAATGAGGGATAAGCAACGATGGTGAAAAGCTAAGACATAAATGGCCAGTGTCGATGTAACTAAAACATAATAAACCATAAGACTTACCAAGCAAAATGTACCATAGAGTCCCTTTGGACACTTTTTTCCAGTCATCGTTCCCTCTTCCCCGAAACGGCCTCCATTGTCCCCTGCACCTCCTCTGAAGACATCAGAAAGGTTTAAGCTTCATAAAGATACGTTTCCACAGAGTTCCAAGATACGTTCCAAAATTTGCATTAAAAAAAAAATAGTATAGGCACAGTCTCAAGCATCAACACTGAGATCCCACTGTACTCTCATATCCATGGCGAGGCATAGTACTAAGAATCAACATATATATGCATGCCTTTACCCCAGTAACTACAAATGACCCACAAAGTAGCAAGCATGCAATCGTGATAATGGTGCATACCTATTACTGATGGACCCCTTGACGGTTGCAACAGGAAAATACTCGTCACCAGTGTGTAACATGTCCCAGTGAAAGTGAAGTCTCCCACCTCCACCCCCTCCACCCCCAAGAGGGCCACCCCGGCCCCCTCGAACTGATAGAGATGAATTTTTTGAGAGTTCAAGCATCTGAAGGAAAAGAAGAATCGTCCCACCAGATCCTCCACCAACTCCACCGACCAAAGATCTGTTACCCTTCGCTATTGGCTTTCCAAGGCTTTGGCCATCAGAGCTTAGATGCCCACGCAGATTAAGTGTCACAAGAGGAAAATGGATGGAGCCAATTACTGAAAAGGTGAAAAAAAAAATTTGCACATGTGACTTGACAGTGTCAGATGAGTAAACAGATAGTTCACAATGTACTATTGGCTGCCAGATTTTCTAAAATAATAGAAAAATATATAAGAAAAGTGAACTACAATAGTACTGACCAATCATCCCTCCACCAATCACATTCCCATATGATTTATCTGGACTTTCAGCTCCGCTGCCTAACTCACAGGGAAAATCTGGATCGCCGTAGGTATGACCTCCATTGCACACTCTCCCATTGAAAATGCCTGATCCCCCTCTCCCTCCATGCCCAGCACCACTACCAGCCCCATTTGAATAAAGTCCTTTCCCCAGACCACCACTGCAACCTGTCATATGAATTTTATGCATAGAATCAGAAACCACATTAATCTTCTTGAATACACAGAAAGGTATTCAAAAAATTTAACGACATAGTGAGAATCCCTCTGCGATCAGAGGGCAAACAGCTATAGGAATTTGCTTAAAAGGGAATGGAAGATTAAGTTTTCAAAGTTAACGTACCAAATTCAGATGCAGTGATCAAGCCTTCATCAGTAACTACTACCGTTCTTGCCCTGTGGATTTGAATTATGCTTCCTTTAACAAGTCCACTCACAAGAATGTCCTCAACTCGACATATCTATAAAATGAAAAGGTTGATGAATTATCAAAAGTTCGAAGCTTAACCTAAAAGAAAATCATTATCAGGAAGCAGTCAAGTCTGATTTTTCTCCAGGAGAGTAACACAGAAAGGGTTACTACAAATAGAGGTGTTACAGGATAATGGAACTCATATTTGTTTGGCTTATATTAACAAAAAGTTTCGATCAGCTATTAATAGTACTTGTGTAACTACCTAGTAAGTAGTACAAAGTCTATACATCACAAAATTTAACTCGTGCCAGAAAGATAATTTTGCATCAAGATACTTCTTTATCAAACTTACCTGAAGGGAAAAGGATAGTGTATAATTGACATGGCAATCATCCGGTGGACTTATCAAGTCTATTGGGCATGTCTTGCTCTCACAAAGCGTCTGTGTAACCCTGTAAAAAAAGAAAAAGATTTTCTAGCACAAGCGTTTCAATTATCAAGTTTAGCACTAATCACCCTCAACAAAAAAATAATGTAAAAGTATCGGAAGTTATACTCACGCGTTTTTGCTTTCGTCGTCGTCAAGTGGTGCTTGAAGTATAGAACCTGGTCCAACCTGCAAAAAGAAGGAAATGTTAAAAACAAAAAGAGTTTTGCATACTCCACCGATGACTTGTCTACGTAAATGTTTGTAACAGACAGAAATATGATCTCACAATAACAACAAATCAACATAAGTTGGATGATATAATTATTTTAAAACATTAGTTTCTTACAGTTATGTTGTAAAACTGAGATAAGGAAAGTCTCTGGCCTCTAATTGCATCCCCAGGACCGGTGAGCGTCAACATTCCTTGACCATATACACCCAAGTTCGCATTAGACGTAATGACGGAATTTTCCTACAACAATAAGAAGTCAAAATCTATCTTCCAAACCAACCAGCAGAAGAAAAAGAGAGATGATAAGATTCAAGTATACCGTTAGAACTGCAAGGTTGCGAACTTCAAGGACAGAGGAAGGCACTGCAGGGTTTCCTTCACCATCAATTTGAATCACAGAATTCAACATGAGTAGCATCTTCGTAACAAGTCGTAATGCACCAAAAACCTTCATTTAAGGAAAAAATAACTTAACATAACGAAACATATAGGAAAAAAGCAAGACAGTAAAAGAGAAACAAGATTGTTACTGAATGGTTAGGAACAATAACCTGCCTTTATAACAGAGTTACTCATTAAAAGCTCTTCCGCAACAAGCTCAAATTCTGAAATTGGATATTTTGATAACCCAAAGACAATGCTGCTTCCCCGATAAAGACTGATTTGACCCCTGACCTTCATAATCAGAATAATAAAAATAAAAAGACACATTTAGGGGTAGTTCCAACACAAAGTTGTATTTATAGAAAGAGAGACCAATGAGCTTAATAAACCTAATAAGAAAAAGAACTGAAAATTGAAAGGTCAACTATTTAAAGAAAGCATATAGAAAGTCATTCATATTTTAATAAATACCTTAGATTAAAAAGGTGTACGCGGATCACAAAAGAATCAGGGCAGAGAAGATGATTCAGGACTTTATCGGGAAAAAAAGACATTCAGGAAATTAACTGACCTGCATTCTGGTCCACAGCAGCGGAACCAAAACTTTTGCATGATTATCTACATAGATGTTTGACCACAGAGGCCTTGTAGGAAAATCGAGCAAAGGAGTTTCTGTCTCTGTAGTCATGTTATCATTTCCAACCCTTAAACTCTCTAATTCTAAATTAAAGTATGTTCCAGCTGCTCCAGCATTTTTGGGGCACCCTATACTTGCACCACCTGCAGTTAAATGACAATAGAACCAAATAATTCAGTATAGATGAACTGCTAAAATATTCAACACACAGCCTAAAATGGAGAACTAATGAGATTCATGCGGATGATAAATATAGCCTGTAGAAGACCTATGTCACTTGCATGAGCGCTGAAAGGTAGCAAAAGAAATACAAACCATGCACAAGAACTTTGACATCTTCTTGTATGCTATAACAGTCAAGGGAGATCCTTCCTCCACCACCTCCACCCCATCCTCTCCCACCTGATGCAGATATTTTACCGTAACCCTTCCTACATAACCAAATGACACGCGAGGAAGACTGTCAGGTTGCAGCTCTAAATAGGTAAGATGAATTTCAAAGTATACCAAAAAAATTGTTACAGTCAGCTTGCAGCTCTAAATATGTAAGATAAAGTTCATTCTTCCACAAAATTTGTAAATGATTGAGATAGGAGTCAAATGGAAACATGGACTTACAGCTTTACCGCATGAATACAGATACTTCCTCCAGATCCTCCACCCCCTTCCTCTCCACTATCACCACCATCTGCGGAAACAGATCCATTCAACTGTATTGTGTCCTTGAATATTAGTTTGACCCGACCTCCACCTTTGCCTCTGGTTTTCTTTGTGGATAACTTAACGCCTCCCTCGCTCCCATAGCTCCACGGTTCATGCAAAGACGACCAGGAATAAACGTCACCACCCCAATAAGTTGATGTATTGCTCTTCACACACGAAGCACCTCTCCCACCATGGCCTCCACCTGCACCATCAGTACCAACTGGTGTTCCACTAGTCTGAGAAGGTGGTGGTCCAGCCAATGCTGTGGTGTAGATAGACGAATTGGTATCCATGGTTAAATTGACAGCAGAAAGCACCACAGACCCGGCCAGGATTCTCGCTGATTGACCCACATGAATATTTCCAGAAACATTGAAGGTGATCATACATCCCTGGATGGGGCAATCAACTAAGACATGGGCAAGTATGTTGAGATTTCCCGTTCCGTATACATAAATATCAGAATCAAAACGAAGATTCGAGTTCAATGTGCAAGTGGTATTGAACGATCCAACACCATCCAGGTCCAGACAAGTCACGGAACTCCGGGAACTAAATTTACCAGAATCGTCATCTGTAAATAATCCCACGCTAAAACATGGCGTGGACACCAAAAGGACACAGAAGAACACGAGTTCGAGCATCACCAAGGGAAGCAAAACCAGTCACACACACTACCCCAGGAGAACCGAAATAACACTAAACGACATCTAATAAAAAAAAAGTCGCAATTCTCTCAGTCGCTCAACTTCAATTCCGGAAAGCTTCCACAAAGACGAAACTAATCTGAATTCACAAGTAACAGTCTTAAATTCAAAATTCCCCACTGACAATGGTCGTCGCATAGAAAATCTGAACAGATTTCCCTTCTGAAACAACGAAAAAAAGAAGCAAAAATCGCATAAGGAATTTTTCAGAAATCAATTGAGTCACCGCGCGAGGAGAGTTTCACATAGAAGAGAAAACGAAAAAGGCAAAGAGAAGAGAAGAGAAGAGAGTGGGGGAAAATGGATAAACCTGAGAAGAAATCGAGATAAGGAAGGAAAATCTGGAATCCGCTTTGGATCTTCCCGGAGTGAGTCAGAGACGGTCTCTTTCAGTTTTACTTCGTTTTCCTTTTGTTTTCTTCAGCGTATGAGAAAGAGAAAGAGAGAGAGAGAGACTGTTAAGCTACGCTTAAATCAAATGTACAGCTGTCCTCGGAGTATTAACCTTTTTTTTTAAATCTTGCTTTATTCATTTTTGTTTTTAATTAATACCTAATAGAAAAAACATTATTTAAGGCATGGGTAATTACAAACTAAATCAAATTTTGTTTATTATTTTAAATGTCTATATAATAAAGTGCAAATTTCAGAAGGAATTTATTATTTATTTATGTCTATATAATAAAATATAGTATGATGCAGCCGTTTCGCTTGTTTTCTTTTGTTCATCAGTCATAACTAATGAAATGTTGTTATAGACAGACGGTCAAGGTCATAATATCAGGGAAAATATATTAAAGATTGATTAGAAAAAATCAGTTTCAAAAAAGGTAAAATTTAAAAGATTGATTTAGAAGGTCCAACTAGAGTGAGCAGTTATAATAAAGTTTCTAATTATTTGTTTATTTAAAAATTACAGTCCGTTGAGATAGAGTTCCTTTCAATTTTTATTTGATTTTAAAGCTAAAGCCAAAATCTTGAGAGGAGCCAAACTATTATTAGAGAGCTTCTTGGCCGTTAAGAGGACAATCCAAAAACAGAGAGCGCGTTTCGTGTAAGATTTTTGGGCCCTACTGAATACGCAACAAAGTATCCATGACACACCGCCTCATGTAAAATGACACGTGTTCAACGAACCACCAAAGAGTGAGGACATTTTTTTCATGATCTTATTAAATAGCCAACGCTGCACAGTGCACAATCCATTTTAACTGTCCAAACCAAACCGTTCTTTTTTAAAACCCAAACAACCTTTAACCAAACCAAACCTGGAAAAATATAACCTTAAATGCAGTGAAAATTTAAGAGGTTTTAAAAACAAAATCCTTCAAACTAAAGATATATTTTGGGAAAATAAGGGACAAATTCAAACCTAAACCGTAACAAATCGAAGAAAATCGATGTTTAGATGAATATCAAAAACCAAAAACCGGACTGGACAACCCTTATAAGCCAAAAGGAACAGATCTGGAACAAAAATTTGCACTCTCACCGATAATTAATCATATACCGAATCGATGATTCAGACAAGCACAAAGTGAAAATATCCAAATAAACCAAGAGCTTATAGTAATCATATTAATATCACCAGACACCACCACCAATTTTAACTATGGTTAGCTTCAGATAACTGACTACAATAAGAGGATGAGATTGTATAATATTACACGGCAAAAGCAAACATATAAGCCCAGATTAACGGACCCAGACTTCCCCCAGGTTACTTAGGTTCCTGTTTCTCTTCATTATCATTACCTGTTGCTGCGTTAAGCGAGCCAGAGAGGCACGTACCTTGCAACCACACGGAAGCCACCAGATGTTTGTTTGGAGCCGTGATAGCACAAAACCAAGCTGCTGAATTTGCAAAAAGGGTTTATAAACCCGTTGCACTCAACCTTCTGCCTTTGTCACCTTAGCCATTGTAAGGAAGTTTTGGGTTTTGTGAGCCTTGGTTAGGTTGAGATTGCTGTGGGCCTGAAAGGTTTAGTGGCTGTGTGTTGTAGTGTGAGAAAGGCTGCGAGTAGAGTGAATTCGGGAGACCCTGAGCAACAAGAGCCGTTAGCATCTTTTGACCAAAAGAAACATATGTACATAGATAAAGATGGTTAGGCCTCAATTGTTTGTCAATTGTTCAGTGTGTATTTTCTCTAAATGAACCCACAACCTTCACCATCTTAAGACTTTTTTTTTATATAATTGTAAACGTAAATGCAAACAAACAATCGAGGATGAGGATTGTTCACACCAAAAGAACAAACCTGAGACTGAAGATTAGGATTGTTCACACCAAAAGAACAAACCTGAGACTGAAGATTAGGATTGTTCACACCAAAAGGATTCTGTTGTCCATCATCCTGGGATGAGTCGATAAAGCCAGCTTGGGTGAAAAGACCTTGTGCTCCATGTGCCATATACTCCTGCATATGCAGTAAAAGGCTCAGACGAAGGTTTTGAATAAAAAAAAACTGTGTTAAAAGGAAAGGCCCAGTCAAACATACCTGAGACATGAACTCATTACTCCCACCGAAACGAGAATAACCGCCTTGAGAATTCTGGTTCATAAAGTTTCCATGAAACGCTCCTTGTGTGGCATAATCAACAGCATATCCTCCCTGTGAGGCCTACCAACAAATTATATACAAATATGGCCCAGAACTCATCAATTACAGCCCAACGCGAAAAAAAGAAGCTAGTGATTCCTAGGCAAAACTTTGTAGCACATAGTTAAAGATTTGGCCCAACCTCCTATATGAATGAAGGAGGTCTTGAGTTTCCAAAATACGTGTATCCTACTATCCTATATCCGAAGTATGACATTTCTAATCACTAGAGCAGAAGAGAAACTACACCTGTGTAGAAAAGTCGGCCATGTTGTACGGAACATGAGATCCTTGGCTCTTAAAATCATCACCCAAGAAATCCTGGTGGTGTTGGCAAAAAAGGAGATTAAACAACAGACAAAAAGTAGAATAGACTGTAACCGAGTCACCAAGTAACATTAAACGAGAAAACAACCTGAGATATGCCGCCCATAAATCCATCCCTGAACGCTTGGCTACCCTGTAAAAGGCAACTATCGTGTCATGATTTAAAGTAAACCAAAATAATAAAGCTCGAATGCTTAGATTAAAAGATAAAAATTTGAAAGAGATGCAGACAATATTTACATATCCAGGTTGGGATAGCGGACCACCAGGTGAAGGCTGGCTATTTGGACTATCAAGGGGAAAGTTTAAATTAGGGCCAATAGTTCCAACATTATGCTGAGTGGATTGTTGGTGCGGAAGGTGGCCCCCGACTGAACTCCCACGACCAGCACCAAAACCGTGGTTTCCAGGTTGGGGAGCAGCACCAACAGGTCCACGCGTTGGAATAGCGTATGGCTGAGAAGGAGGACCACCAGGAAATGGTGAAAGTGGTACCCTAGGTATTGGGTAGCCAGCTGGGTGTAGTCTAGCACCATTAGGTGGGCCAGAAGGCATATAAGAACCACCAGCTGAATCAATAGATAAAAAGGTTTAAACATGGGGATCCACATTAGATGAAAAGGTTTAAACATGGGGATCACAGAAGATACAAAAAAGGTACTGGACATTTACCCCTTCCGCGGCTGCCTCTTCTGTCAGCATTAGAATTACCCGAACCAAAATTATCATTTCCAATAATGCCAGCCCCACCACCATAAAATAATCTCCGATCATTGTATATCTAAAAACAAGTTTGAAAGAGGATTAATGTTCAAATTGTTTATCATTGTAATCTACGTTGATGGACATCGAGGTTCATTTGGTACCTTTCTTGGTTTCTGAAATTGTACCATGCTCTGCTTTAAATTATTAAGAGGTCCCTCAACTAAGCACTCGTGTTCCTGTCAATACAAGAAAGAGAAACGAAATGCTCAAGTTAGTAACATACAATTATTCATATTACTCAATAAATTCTGAACTCAAAAAGATAACACCCCAAAGCCTCACAAAGAATGATTGTAACAACTGCGTGGCAACAGAAGGTGACAATAACGATCCAGTAAAAGACATCATTTCTGCTTTGTAATAATAGGTGTACCTTGTAATGTGTCAGCAAGCCATTCCACAGAGGCTGTTTACTAAGAACCTTCGGGTTTCCAAGAATAACAATTCCATAACGAGCACGTGTAAGTGCAACATTGAGCCTCCGTGGATCATTAAGGAATCCAATGCCCTGAAAACCATAAAACCAGCAGTTACGAGTCAAATCCTACAATGTTTCTCAGAAGCAATGTACCACAGAGCACCCACTAACCTGATGCTCGTTACTTCTCACGCAGGACAATATGATGTAATCTTTTTCTCTTCCTTGAAAAGAATCAACACTGGCAACCTGCAAGTCCGAGAGCTTGTTAGATAAATGACAGGATCAAATAAACCTTCTTAAAACCGACTTTGACAATACTACCTCAATTTCCTTGTAAAGTTGTTGTCGGAGAGAACCATTTCTTGCCATGTAATTAACAATGTATGCCCTCTGTCCCTCATATGGAGTTATCACTCCGATCTGATAACAACGAGCATAATTCGATAATGTTAACAGATACCAAAATAAATTACTAGACATAGTAGACAATCCTCTTACACTTACCTGACTGGGGACAACTCCACTCTTTAAAAAAGCGGTCACAAGTTTCTCCACATTAGCAGCCTCGGTTCTATTTAGATATGATGTTCCACTAGCACTGATCTCTTCTTGCCCCAGCTAAAAATTTGAAAGACAATATGAATGGATCAAGTTTGCTTATAATGGATTTTTGACGGTGGGGGCCGGGCCTAGGGCTCTGATAGACCATGTTTTTAAACGTTCTAAATTATTCCCAATGCGAAGTTTGATACCTGAACATAGAAAAACATGGGCCGGTTAGGCACAGGCCACGGGAAATCAATCCCTGTCGTTTGCCTTTCAATAATTGTGACTCCATTCTGTAGTGTTCCTTCATAGAAGCTATTGGATGGAAACTCGGACAAAGCTGGATGCATACGATATTGAACCTGAAATCAAGAATATTATAACATTTAGTGGACAGCCACCAGACGTAGTGAAAGGGAAATAGAAGATAATATCTTCCCTAATCTCATAACTTTCTTCAAAAAATTGAAAATATTAACAAATAAATTTTATTTCAAGTGGTAAAATCTGCTACGTTAGTTTGCAACTAAAATAGTACCTGCAATCTAATTGGTTTAATGCCAAGAAGCACAAGGCGTTCAAAGAGAGACTGTGCCAAGCCAGCACGAGCTGCTTTCTTGCACATAATGACGGGGCCAAGCTGACAATGATCACCAACGAGAACAACCTAGTGCAAAAACTTCTGTAAGCAATCGATAATAATTAACAGTAACAAGTCAGCTCGTTGAGAACCCTAATACCTGTTTTACTCCGAGGACCAAAGGAATAAGGCACTCAGGTTCTGTTGCTTGAGTAGACTCATCAATAAGTACCTATCATAGAGGAAGGGCATATCAGCTTCCACAGAACTAGAGATGCTCAAAATTAAGTAAATAATCTTAACCTGTCTAAATCTAAAATTTGACAACCGAAGATCCGCAGCACCAACACAAGTGCAGCAAATGACATCAGCACTCTGGGTTATCTCGCGTTCTGTTGCTCTTTTCAAATTTTTGTATTTCTTTTCATCACTGCTTGACAGCTCACCTAGTGACAAAAAATACGAAAAGGCAAAGATACTGTAAAAGTTATGATCACTTCAAAAAATCAACTACAGATAACAAGCTAAAAATGTGGGACCTTGTTCATCTTTCAACTGCTGTAGCTTATGCAGTTCGCTCTTCTCAGATGTGTCAAGATGCCGTACCTGCAAGCAATCATTCATATGAATAATCTTCAAACAGAGAAAGATGAAGGGGACAGAACGAATCAGGGAGGTAAAGTATGCCACCATGTGAACTAACCTGGTAGTGAAGGGTCAAATGCTCTACAGGAGAACTTACAGCTTCCCTTGACTTTGCACAAAGGCGAACAACCTGACATCCGAGTAGGAAAAAAATAAAAAGGAAGCAATCTACTTTGACAAGAATATTTTCAGCCTCTTCAAATAAAATTGGATGGGGGCAACTTTCCAAAATGAATAATAAGAGTATCCAGGGTCTTATGAAAATTTAAATTTAAAAAAAAACAAAAAATTAGACATTGGGGGTCCAAATATTCACCTTTAAACCAGTAGCACTAATTTTTTCCGCAAGTTGGTCGACAGCAACATTGCTTGGGGCACAAACGAGGACCTGGCAGGCAATAATTTTAAATCTCCGGGAGTCAACTCACAAAAAGCATCCTGAAAGATCAATAATCAGTTTTACCTGTCCCTGGCCCTGTTTTGCCATGTGATACACAATTGCTGCAGAAGTCACAGTTTTGCCTGTGCCAGGTGGACCTTGGATCAAGCTGATTGGCTTCTGAAGGACACTCTTCACTGCATTAACCTGATCAAGGATACGATAGATTCAGAAAATAATTTCTCATTGTGTTAACAAGGCACATGGGATCCAAAAAAATGCTGAAAATTCAAAAAAGGCAGTTACGACAAACATTCTTCGTGAACTTGATAAGCTGAAAGCCATTAATTACCTGAGATGCATTCAGTTCTGGAAGACCAGGAACCCCAAAACGTCGAGGTAGGGTGTTCCGGACCATCTGGGCCTCAACTTCATGTCCCAATAGCTGATGGTAAATATAACTTCAAAAAATAGAAGCGTAGTAATTCAGTGGTTAATCAGCGTGCAGTAATTGCTGCAGAAGGCTTTCAGTTGACTGACTTACCCACTCACACTTGTTTCATCTACAGCAAAATTCTTCATTGCTCCCTGCATGCGATCAAAGCTTGTACTTTTCCAAACAAAATCAACACAGAATCCATGGTTCACGTCAATTGGAACTCCCTACACAGAGTAATTAAGGTTGAACATATCTCCACAAGTCAATGTCAAAAGCAAGGCTAACAATTGAATTCAACTCACCTGATTAGCTCGGAGTTCAAGAGCAACCTCCTCTTGTGCAGTTAGCTTGATCTAAAGAAATTTAAAAGAAATATTGGTAAGGGACCTAAACGCTCTCACTTACAGGACCCACCCTGCTAACAGAATAGATCGTATGTAATCATATAAAACTAGGAAAGAATCATACCACATGTCCAACTGATTGCCAAGCTGGATGAGCAGCATCTCCCGAGTAGCGCAGACGTAGTTCATCACCCGGCACCAATCGCAATTCATTTTCCTCCTGCATCAAAAGTTTGAATCAGACAATGTCTTAATTAAGTCTTAATAGCGACCACTAAGTTTCAACCACCTTTGGGAAGACGAAGTATGCAACGCGCTTCTTGTTAAGACCAATATCCCACCGAATTGTGAGGTTTTCCTTGCTTTGAGACTCTTTCATCATCTACAGAAGAATCAAGATGCTAAGCCCCAACAGAACAAGTATAGAAGGGAAATTGAAAATAGTCCTACAAATACCAAATACACACCTTGTCATAATCTGCTTCGAGCTTAATAAGAGGTGCAAACACGTTTTGATACTGCACAAGGAAGAACCACCAAAAAGGTTTATAAAAGCATGATACTAACAGTGACCTCGTCCAAGAAACTGGCATGATGAATTAACTGTTTCTCTGGAGCATAAAGTTACTGATTTTTGTTTCATAAAAGGTTGAGAAAAAAGTATACCTGATATGCATCTTCATACTTCGGTTGAACAGGCTGAGGTTCATCATCTACACCAGGTTTTTCAAGGTCTTCAAGGGTAGCATCCGGATTTGTCTTCCATAATTCTTCTATCTTGTTTATTTGCTGTGCACTAATTTGGCGTGCCCTCAGCTGTTCCTGCTCTGATGGGACCTGCAAAACAAGAATTAATAATATCTCTAATTAGAGAACGTCTTTTTAAGGGGAAAAAAAGTAAGGATAGAAACTAACCTTAACCAGCCAGGGGAGGAAACACCTATCATCAATCAAGGGACACCACTGACTTAGGTCCCAGTTCATATCCTTCAGGGCATTTACATTTAAACAAGGATCTCTACAGAGAAGGACGACAACACTGTCTGTCTTTGCCGATATGAAACCGAGAAGAAAGACATTTCGACACCCACAGTTGTAGCATTCGAGAATTGTTTCCCCTAGCGGACTGTCTCTATGGAGACAAACTTCCTTGTGTTTAGCTCGAACCTTTAAAAAAACCGAAAAATGGAAATCCATTTAGAACCTTAAAAGGGTGCAATTCCTCGTAGCCCAAGAGTTGAAAAGTAATCCTATAGCATGGCAATGGTGCAGCAAACAAACCAAACCAGATACCTATTAATACCAGCCTTAATCATAACACAAGAAACTACAACACTTCCAGACAAAGGATTCTACAGAGGAAGAACGAACAAAAAAAAAACAGATTACAGGGACGTTTACTAACCAGGTGATTCACAATGTGCGAGCCCGAGGTGTTACCCCTTGAATTGCAGAACCACTTCCTACAGGACGCCACATTACATCTAACCACGCAAGCTGGGTTCGAGATACCACAATACTTACACGCGTGCTCCGTGAAATCATTCTTACCATAATCGAAACCGTCATCGTCTCCAGCCTCCTCAAAGTTCAAATTTCCCATACCCGCGGCCAATGCATCCACCTGGCTGCTACTACTAACACCACCACTTCCCCCAACTCCACCACGTCCCACTTTGGCGCCATTACCGCCACCGGCAGACAGGGAAGAAGGTGACGAAGCCTCGGAATGATGATCCGCGGCAGGTCCTCCTCCGCCGCGATCGGAAGGGTCGACGATGGAGATGGAATCAGACGGGGTCGGCCATGCCGTCGGTGATCGAAACTCTGGGTAATCGAACTCCGAATC
Organism: Eutrema yunnanense; assembly: GCA_002933935.1. Lineage (NCBI taxonomy): Eukaryota > Viridiplantae > Streptophyta > Magnoliopsida > Brassicales > Brassicaceae > Eutrema > Eutrema yunnanense. The sequence goes on along the minus strand of PKML01064328.1, from coordinate 181,874 downwards.
ACCTTGAGAATTGAATTCCAAAAAGGTATACGCGTCGGGCACCGTGTCCGGCTGCGATGCCGTCTCAAAGAGATCGCTCTGTTGAGAATCCATAGAAATCGGGGGGAGAAATCAAGCTCCCTGGTTACGATCGTGTCGCTCTCTTTGGGTAGTTTCTTCTTCGATTGTTTTTTTTTTCTCCTGAAGTACGAGAGAGTTAGGGTTAGGGTTATATGCGCCAGTGAAAACGGACCCTTGAACAATTCGTGAGAATTGGAAACGACTGTGCGTGTCAATGAAGAAGAAAGGGGGCGCGTTGGAAAAATAATTATATATCGCGTGCGTTGTTTACACGCGCCATGCTCTAGGTTATGGGCTTCCCGCACGTGATGTTGGGCCCTTCCCACATCGTTAGCTCGTGAGGTGAATAATCATATTCATATGTTTATTTTAAATGTGTTAAATAAAATATTCTTAACCAGATTAGAATCATTAGATGATGGCCTAAAACCTAAACCAATCTAATCCATGAGACATGAAAAAATCGGATATTTCTGTCTACTTAAAACGTTTACAATAACTACAAGAGATCTAAGGTAATGATCGTACAATGTAAGATTCATTTGTTATTATTATAGTCTAAAAAAAAAAGTTATTCGAACAATATTATTAAGGGTGAATTAGGTGAATATTACATTTTGAATATCAAATTAGGTGAGTAACACACATAAATAGTCAACTAGGTAAATAGTAATAGTCACTGTTCAAAAAATCGGGCCTAGGTGCACGGCTGGGCGCCGGTTCGGACCTGACCGACCCGATTTTAGTAAAATCGTTGAGAAAAATCGGTAACCAGGTTTAGTCGGTTCTAGTCGGACTAAATCGGGCAAAATCGGTCAAATCGGTTTAGTCGGCACAATCGGTCAAATCGGACCAAATCGGCAAAATCGGACCAAATCGCTGAAAAAAAAATGAAACGTCGAAGAGTGGGTTTAGGGTTAATTAATAATTATCATCACCATGACACCACAGTTTCTAACTTCTTCTTTCATGAAGGCCGATCATTGTTCTCACTTCTCCCTAGTTTTGCTTCACAAGTTTGTGTCTTGATCACTTCTCGCTTGATCCTTCTCAGTTCTCACAAGTTTATTTTATATATTTCGCTTAGTTTGGCTTTATTTATGCTCTGTTTCAATTTTCAATTGTCAATTATGTTTCTATATATGTTTGTCTTGTCAATTTAATTCACTATTTTGATCATGTTAATTGATTTTATTTTTGTATTCCCAATTTCCCATCGTTCTTCTATATCTAACCTTTTGTTTTTTATTTTTTTTTAACAGTGGTTTTTTCCTTTTTTATATCCAAAACAAAAAAATTACCAATGTAATTTTCAAATAAAACACTAAAAACTTAAAAATATATATTATATAAATATAAAATATAAAATATATTAATATATTAATAAAAAATTCGTTAACGCCTAGGCCCCGCCTAGACCCCGATTAATCCGCCTAGGCTCTAGTCCCCATCACACGCCTAGCTACCGCCTAGCGATTTTTTGAACATTGGTAATAGTTAACTTCCCCTATCACTAAACTATAGAAGAATCTAAAAGATCCACAACATCTATCAAAATATCATAAATATATTTTAGAAATTCGTATTTATGTTAATGTAATTACATTAGTTAAGAAAGTAGATTAAATTATTTTCCTATATATAATTGTATAGTGTTAGTGTGTAAGTCAGTTTTTAAGTTTTTACAGTTTTAATTTTTTTTGTAGCCAAACATGTTTCATTACGAATATTTCTATAATTTATCTAAACTATTAAATATGTTGCCAAACACCAATTATTTTATAGACAATATGAAAAATC
>PKML01064328.1:158592-179744 GCA_002933935.1 Eutrema yunnanense | reverse complement strand
ACTATTATATCATTTTCTATTTCAATTATTTTTTGTTATTTGTAATGGCATTTCATGTAATAACTTACAAAACAAAGTTCATTTTTAAAAATATTTTCTAAAATAATATTATAGAGATATAAAACGAAGAGACTTATATATCATCTTTCTTTCTTTTTTGTCAACGGGCTATATCATCTATAATTACATATTCGACTAAATCTTATCAATTTTCTAATCCGATCACAGAATGAGTAGGACTAGTGAAAATAATTTCTACAAATTTAGGACAGAAGTCTAGACTATTTAATAAATGGGGACCCTTACAAATGATGAGTTAATTAATTAATAGGGAATTATTTTGTAATCTAATGATCTTACATCATATTATATCCTGTTTTATCAAAATCACAGATGTACATCTTATTAATCGATTATTATATTACCACATTCATCGAATCGCATAAACAATTTTCTATAACAAGTTCGGAGTTCAAGATTTGTATATAACGAATAACCAAAACTTCCTTGTATTCCTTTTTTTAAGGCCAGTATATTTATATATAAAAAAAAAAAATTAAGAACCAAATTCAAAGCAACTTAAACCATACAAAAAAATAGATAAATTACAAAAATAGAAAAGAATTTAAAAAAAAAAAAAAAACAACCACACGTACATAAAAGGACCATCCATTTACGTTGCCTCTACTTGGTAACCTCCTAAGCCATGAAATAGTCGCAACGCCCTTTCTTGTTTTTCGTTTCTAATTGCTTTCGACGAAGATCGATCGTAGAGAAGTCTACCTCGTAGACCTCTCTGTCTTAAATTCGATTCCCATTTCTCGCTACCCAACGTCAAATATGCGTCTCTCTCGTAGCCCTAACCCCTTCGTTCTCCTTTTTTTTCTCGTTGTTGTTGCACCAGCAGTATCGGCTGGTGTAGCTATCCTGAGAACGGACTATTACCAGAAAACGTGTCCCGATTTCAACAAGATCGTTCGTGAGGCCGTTTCAACAAAGCAAGCTCAACAACCGACAACAGCGGCCGGGACACTCCGTCTCTTTTTCCACGACTGTTTCCTTGAAGGTTGCGATGGGTCCGTTCTGATAGCGACCAACTCGTTTAACAAAGCGGAACGTGACGATGATCTCAACGACTCCCTCCCGGGAGATGCTTTCGACATTGTCACTCGCATCAAGACAGCTCTCGAGCTGTCTTGTCCCGGTGTGGTGTCATGCGCTGATATTTTAGCGCAGGCTACACGTGACCTCGTCACGATGGTAGGAGGACCTTACTTCGACGTGAAGCTTGGTCGTAAAGACGGACTCGAATCCAAAGCCCACAAAGTCCGAGGAAACGTCCCGATGCCAAACCAGACGGTCCACGACATCCACGGGATGTTCAAGAAAAACGGGTTTAATCTACGCGAGATGGTTGCATTAAGCGGAGCTCACACAATCGGATTTTCTCACTGCAAAGAGTTTAGTGACCGGCTCTACGGATCAAAAGCCGATCCAGAAATCAACCCGCGATTCGCAACCGCTCTAAAGGACCTCTGCAAAAACCACACCGTGGACGACACAATCGCGGCATTTAACGACGTGATGACTCCGGGAAAATTCGACAACATGTACTTCAAGAACCTAAAACGAGGGCTAGGGCTATTGGCTTCCGACCACATCCTTATTAAAAACAATAGGACGAAACCGTTCGTTGAGCTTTACGCAAGTGACGAGAAAGCATTCTTTGACGATTTCGCACGTGCGATGGAGAAACTCGGCACGGTTGGCGTCAAGGGCGATGGAGAAGGAGAAGTGAGACGTAGGTGCGACCACTTCAACAATCTCAACGTATAAGGAAACAACACAAAAACAAAATAGTAATATTTCTGTTTTTTATTTGTGTGGAGAAAGGTTTCGTTGGCATATATGTTTTAAAATTAACTATGTATTATAAGCACGATCGTGTACAATTCAAGATGGGATGTTTAATTCTTTCATAAATATGCAAATTGTTATAATAAAAGTATATAGATAAAAAAATATTATACTTCGAACAGTTGTAGTTAACATACATTTTATAGTTGATAATGTTGACAAGAAAATCAACTTAACTTGGAAACAATGAGTTTTTTTTTTAGTATTCCATGATTTTCATTGTAAATGGTAAAACTTTATTAGATATATTTTATTCAACTTGTATTCTAAATCCACTAAATTCACAACCAGTTATGCACTTAACAAATGAATAAGCATTTCTGCTCCTTACTTGTTAGAATCACAATCGTGATGGTAAAAAAATATATATCCTGATGTAGGGGTGTCAATTAGGGCTAAAGCCCGAGGGCCGGCCGGGCCGGGCCCTGAAAAGCAGCGGGCTCGGGCCTAGAAATAAAAGCCCGAAAAAAATCGGGCCTTTCGGGNTTGTTGTGATGTTTTTAATTATGTTTAAGGGGAGTGGCAACGCGTGACATGAGCCATCTAAAAAAGCATGTGTATGAATAATACTCTCACGTCCAAAAATTTTGGTTTGCTTCACAAGTTACTATACTTCTTCAATCTGTTCTCTCGGCCAACAATGGGATAGATTCTTTGCTTCGATATTCTTGCAAAAACGCTTCAATACATCAGGAATCGGAACCAGATTACTACAACTTATGCAGCACATCTATCAAAGAAAATCCGGAGAGTCAGAAAGGGAGAAATATCGATGATTTGATCGTGGTATGAGTCAAAAACGCTATGCTGAACATGACGAACGCGAAAGGAGTCTTGGAGAAGATTATGAAGGTGAGAATACATACGAGTAAGTTGAGGGAGAAGCTGATGCGTGATTGCCTTAAGATTTATTCTGAGGGCACTGTCTTGTTAGCCAAAGCTTTGAAGTACATCAAAATTCGGGATTACAAGAAAGTCTCCAAGAGTATATATATATAGCCGATGCCGATGCAAGAGATGCTCCGAGACTTTGCGAAATGAAATTCAATGGCGATAATAACCAGACATCTCCGGTGACGGAAGAGAACGCTGTTGTCTGGGAAATGGCAGATATTCCTTTTGCTTTTAATTACAATTCCCATCGTCGTCCGTTTTAAGCGGTTAATTACTGTTTTTATTGTGTTATAAAAGAATAATAATCTATATATATAAAGTATTAGCAAAAAGCATATGTAGTTAACATACATTTTATACTTGGCAAAAAGCATGTGTTTGGATATAATAACACTCTCATGTCCACGGTTTTTTTTTTTTTTTTTTTCTAATAAATTGGATCAAAAATTACTATAGTTCTTCAATCTACTATCTCTAGTAGTGTTTGCTTCCCAAAAAAAAACAAACAAAAAAAAGAAAAAAATGAAGTTGTTGATTTACCTCGTTGTGTTCAATCTTTATCCTCTTCAATAGTCTCACGGCCAACAGAGTAGCACATTCTCTGATTCAAAAACCCTGGCAAGGAAAATTAAGAACATGCGGAACTATATTGATGATCCAAAAGATCACTGATGAAGATTAGAAGTAGATTCGGGGATGGAAAGGTGAGATTTCCGTTAATGGAACGACGTTAAACTTAATTTCGGGGCATGTTGGGAAGCAAAAAAATATATCGGGTATTATGTTGAACAGGTCGGGGACCGTATTCTTTGCATTAATGATCGATAAAGGTGAACGGTTTAGACTTACGAACTAGTTCCGATAGGAATCCAGTTCGGCGTTCTAAACGGCGTTACTTAGTTACAATGTGGAGAGGTCGGGTGCAAAGTCTAGTGAGAGAGAAAGCAAAAAGATCATCTGCCCTCAATGAAAGCACGCTAAGGGGTATATATAGCAGGGGTTGACTCCCTGTTCCCCGAAAATTCGGGGTAACGTGGCGCTCCCAACGCTTTTCGCGGGTAAGGTTCCTTGAGAGACGTGTTTCAGCTCTTTTGGCAGGTAGGTCATGATGAGCCCGGCGCCATGCTCCTACGAAGATAGCACACTGTTCAGCGAGCTGCCTTCCACGCGTCGTCTTCCCCTTCGGTCTCTATACAGAGTTGGTGAGATGTCGAGTCCAGCGCCATACTCCTACGAATGTAGTACACTGTTCATCGAGCTGCCCTCCACGTGTCTTCTTCTCCTTTGGTCTCTCTGTGCAGGGTTGGTGAAGTGTCAGCGCGAGCCCGGGGTGCGCTCTCGGGAGCTCGGACGAGTTTGAAGTGGGAGCTCGGGGTACCAACTCGGTGTCTCCCTTGGTCAAGTGTTGACCTTTAGCTGACTTAATCGAGAATGGCATTTTGCTGAGATGGACCTCGCTAATTGGGGGTGCTAAGCCCACCTCCAACATATATTACTACAAATTTTGCATCGCGTCGATCACAGAGAATCCCGAGAACCAGAAGGTAAGGAGGTGTCATGTAATCGGTTCCCTTTTTGACGGCTTTCTTGGTGGCCTTTTCTTACATATTTTGTTCATTCAACTAAACCTAAAGCTTTCTTGTTTTGTTTTTGTTGCCGAAACTTAATTTTAATTTATTAACGACTCCAATGTAGTTGGTTACAAGCGTAACTCGCATCACACGGCTATAGAAAAATAGGCACTTGCCTAAGGCCACCAAAACTAAGAAATGAGAGGGCCACATTTTTTTCTTACTTAAGCTTTTACATATATTGAATTTGGTAAACATGGTTAGAGTCTTTTTTTTGGAAACCCCATTACAATAGTATTGTTATTGATATATTTTATTTTTATAGATATGTATGCACATACGTTAACATATTTTATAATAATGTACGATAGGATAAAGAAATATAAAATATGCACGATGATATTATAGTGTCATTTAAAGACGGTATTATTATTTTAATATTTTTTAAATTAAAAGCCACATTTTTGTGATTCGCCTAAAGCCTCTGCAAGCCTAAGCACGGCACTGTGTAGAGCAAAGTTCATGAAAATGACGTATAAGGTAATCGAGTCTTCCATTTCGATTACAATGAGAAAGCATTTCAATGGAACCATTTAGCCACGACCACTTCTGTTTTCACGGCCATGGTTTCCACACCCAACCCTGCTATTGCTTCTCCTTTACCTAAAGGTTAAAGCTATTTTTCTTCTAGTTTGTTAGTATTTGATAGATAGATTTTCTTGCTCCTTGGCAATCTTCGGGTAGGATTCTATGAAGCAAACATCAATGAGCTCTTTCAACTTCCAATCACATAGCAGAGGCCTTTCTTTGGCAAATACAGTCAACATAGTTTTCATCTTGTCCCTAAGGAGACTGGTTGCTTCAACCTCATAATACTTTATAGTTTAGCACCAGCACATAATCCCTCGAAGCCTCTACGTGTCCGTCTAGTTTTAGTAGCCTAGTTTTGAGAGTCTATAAAGCTTAAACTAACTAGGCATATTGTTGGAGAACCCTTAAACTCAACAATTATGGGGCAATAATGACATTTTTTTTATAGAGACAATTGGCCAAATAACCAATTTTCAATAATGCATTAAGAAAATAGTAATGGATAAACATAAATTAAGCAAGTAACAAATGAGTTGCTTTTGGACGATTTTGCCCTCCTCAACACGCGATATAGACAGTCTATTTTGATATTGTTCTATTGACAACACATATTGTTACCCCATAAATTTTGTTTTGTTCATTACTCGCATCCTATCAATTTATTCAATTTTGTGTAACCACAAAAAACAAACATTGATTTTTCTTCACGGCGAACATGATTTGAATTTTTTTAAACTAACAAGATTTTTTTTTGCATCCGTGAATAGTGTCACAAATAATGTAGCAAATATATTTTTATCAATAACATAACAAGTCTGTTTTTTTAATATCAAAAACGTAGCAAATTTATCAATAACATAGGAATTCTATTTTTTTATATATTAGTATGACACATTTTATTTGCCGATGTGAATAGTGTAGCCATAGCAAATCTAGTTTTGCCGATACTTTTTCGGAGGAATGGTCTTGACGCCCCAAAACCAATTGCTCTGCTTCTCTGTATTTTATATTACTCATTTGCTCTCTGTCATCATCTTCAATGTTCTGCGATGAAATCGAATGAGAGATCGTGATATTTTTTTTTATTACATAAAAAATCAGGGTTTGAATAATTTTTACATTGAAAATTACAAATATTTATATTGATTATAATAACAAGTTTGTAAAATAGTATAGACTTGATAAGTATAATATACTGAGGGAGAAGAGTACAATATGGGGAGGAAAATGAATATGATGAGATATTTTACTAGTTGCCAACTTTAAGCAAAACATGCTTATGATGAATTTGCAAAATTTATCAACAATCTTAAGCAAAACAGACTTATGAATTGCAAAATAGTTGATTTTATCTCAAGTCAAAAATGGAACATCATTTTAAATAGACTTTCTATACGGTTTGTCAAAATTTTTTTATAAAAATGTTTTTTTTTGTATGTGGCTTTGCGTTTGAAACAAGAGAAAGAGACAACCACCATATTAAACGATTCACAGAACTATCCAACAACATCAAGCAAAAAAATTGTAGATTGCGAAATGCTTACACGCCACCATTTATAGTCATATATTGTGTTACACATACATAGAATCTTACAAATACTAGTAGAATGGTCATACTATCTAGATTTAGCACATACCCAAATAATATAGGAAGTCTATTTGGTAAAATTAAGAAGAATAATAGTTTACGCCAAAGCTTCTCTTCTCATTAAGTAACAATCAATTTTAGGCCAAAGCTTCTCATTTCTCCGGGACAGAGATACGATTTCAATAGTATGACTATGGGTATGTTCGTTTGTCAGTTGCAGGCGGCTGCGGCCAGACGCTGCGGTCAGACGCAACTGTTGTTGTTCGTTTGGCAGCCGCGCGGCCAGACGCTGCAACTGATCGCAACGCAACGCTGAATATTTTCAGCGTGCAGAAATTTCAAACGCAGATCGCAGCGTCTAGCCGCACCCGCATGAGGTTGCGTCTGGTAAACAAACACCGTTTGGTCGCAGTCGCAGCCTCCTACGGCAGGCAAACGAACAGACCCTATGTGTGCGTCTCTCAATAGTATCAACCAATTAAAAACAGCATCCTAAACCTTCTTCTCTTCTCATTAAGTAACAATAAATTAAGGAATCAAGATTGATACACAAATGGATAGAGTTGCAGAGTAGATCATCTTAGAAGAACGAGAAGATATAGAAGCTCACCTTTTGATGAAATGAAGAGAGGACCACTCTTGTAAACCTGTCAAAAATTCATTGTTATACAAATCAAACCACTCAAGCTATAGATATAAAGAACAAACATATCTGAGAGACTCTTCCAAGCCAGTGACGAGAAAATCAGTCGGCGGAGGATGAGACGGAGCAGGGCCGTTAAAGGAAGAAGAAGACGGAGTCAGCGAGAGAGGCTGTGGCGGAGGAGGAGATCGATGGAGATGAGAGGAAAGGAAAAAAGAGAGAGAGAGAGGAGTGGTTAAGGAAGACGCAAAAGGGAAAAGAAAAATAAATCAAAGAAGGTTAAAAAATGTATTAATACGTAATATACACATATTATTGGTCCTTTTTTTATATGGGGTTGTCAGTAATGGCGTTTTAAAAAAAATATCTCTTAAATTTTTGTATTATAGATCTAACATATAACACCGTACTTTTATAATCTAAAATCTGATTAGATAAATGCAGAAATTAAAGATTTAAATGATATTTTTGTTGTTTAAAATTTGTGTATTGCTTGTAACTGTGTTCTGAGTCTAGCCCCCACACCCCCAAAAAAAGGCAACGAAGTAAGCGGAGTGGCAACGCGTGACATGAGCCATCTAAAAAAAGCATGTGTTTGAATGATACTCTCACGTGCAAAGATTTTGGTTTGCTTATAAATTGGATCACAAGTTACTATATACTTCTTCAATCTGTTCTCTCGGTGATTGCTTCCCATAAATAAAAGAAAGAATGAAGCTCTTCATTTATCTTGTTGTGTTCTTTATCCTCTTGAGTAGTACCACGGCCAACAATGTGGCAGATTCTTTGATTCTAGATTCTTGCAAAAAAGTTTCAAGAAATCAGGAATTGGAACCAAGTTACTACAACTTATTGTGAGATATCGGACTTCAGTCAACTCACGACTTGGGCCAACAGTTGGACTTAGTACAAGCCTTAGTGTCAGGTTGGGCCCAAATATTGTTTATAGGGTTTCTTTGTTATAAATACAAGTGTTTAACAATAGGAATACCTAATCCAGACTCCAGGGATTCCGAGCGCCTTAGAGGCGGCTCGTAAAGCTAGACAGAGAATAGGAGTTTTCTCTGGGGAATCTAGTTCTGTTCTTTGTTCTTTCTTGTTTGTTGGGTGTGAAAGAGATCTATATTGTGAACCACATCGGAGGTGTTTTCCGATTGATTCTTTATAGTGGATGTTGTGGATCCAGGATCCACCCCAGACGTAGCGGTTAGAGGCCGTGAACTGGGTGAACAATTCTCGTGTTCGTTAATTTGTGTATCGAAGATAGATTGGGACAAGGAGGATTAAAGTTTAAATCCTAACAAGTGGTATCAGAGCGTCAGGCTCTTCGATTCATAGTTTTGACGGGAACATCGAGATCTCACACAGGAAGAACGGTTGAAAGAATAGGTGAAGTGTGTTGATGAAATTTCTAAAGAAACGGATGTTTTGTCAAGGTCGAAATTACACACGTGGAATATTCTGATTGGGAGAAAATCAGAGAGAGGAGGTTGTAGAAGCTTTGCTGCGTACTGGTGGTGAACGGAGGAAACCACCGGAGACGATTGGAAACGAAGGATTCGCCGGAGAGAAGCATCGCAGCTCCCATGGTGGAGCAACGCCGGCAACGGCAGAAGGAGAAGGCAGCTCGCCGGGAATCTCAGAGAGAGATTCGAGTCTCTTTCTTTGTTTCGGTTTCGATCGGAAAAGACAGAGAAGAACCGGAGTTGCGGTCGTCGGGTTGGCCGGAGTTGCGGTCGTCGGGTTGGTTTTCCCGCCGTCGGTAGAAGAACCGCCATCGAAGAAGAAGGCTTGGGTTTGTCGAAAGTCGGCCGAGTGACGCCGGAATTGACGAGAAGGTGAAGCTTCAGATCCATGGAGAGGAAGCGGATCTGGTAAGCGGCGAGGATCTCGCCGGAAGAAGCAGACATGGCGGCAACGGCAGAGGATACGCCGGAGAAGTTCGCCGGGAAACGCGGGCTCACACCTCGGTCCCTGGAAATCGCGTCGAAGGTTGGCGGCGAGTGCGGGTCGCAACGCCGGCGGGAGTTGCTGCCTGATAACCGCCGGATAAGTCGGTGGCGGCAGGTCAAGTCGCCGGTAAGGAGGCACCGAGAAGGTGCCGCCGCAGGGGAAGTCTCGTCGAGGAAGATGACAGGACGAAGAGAAACTAGGGTTTCCCCAGCATGGGCCCGAGTTGGGAAAAAAAAAAAAAAAAAAAAAGGGGACTGGGCCAGGAAAAGAAAAATAAAATATTGGGCCGAAATCAGTTTATTTTCTTTTGGGCTGTCCGATTTTCTTTAGGTTTTTTGGTGGAAAATCTGGTCACAGTAGAAACCAGGCCCAAATCCGAGTTTCTGTTTTGTTCAGCAGATGGGCCAGGGCAATTTTAATTTCAACAGATGGGCCTGTCCGAATTTATGCAGATTTTGGAAGAAATTTCAGTTGGACCAGGGATTAAAACAAGCCCAGTTTTTAATCAAAGGGAAATAGTCTAAATTGCAGAAGGAAATCGTGCAAGGAGAATAGACAGGAGCTCAAGGGACATAATATCACATAGGAGACAGAAAAATGCAACAAGTTAGAGATTGGTTTAAGGTGGAGTAATTTCCGGTATCAGATGGATTATTGGTTCAGATCAAGATCAGGGAATCATAATTGCATCGTCAATCTTAAAGGTCAAACCGTGGAATCACAAGGTACATTTGTGATGTTTTGATTGGTTGTTTCTGGTTGCTCAGGGTCTGCAAAATTCAGGGAATTGAAGTCATGGGAGAACACAAGAGTTGGTGTTCAGGGTTCAAAATTTGCCAGTGGAAGAAAATTCATGGGACTGAGGGACGCCTTAGAAGTTTGAATTGTCTGTGTGTTATTGGCTATTTGAGGAGTAAGAAAAGATTTCTAGATTCAGTTCAAGGAGAGTTGCAGATGAGTATGGAACAAGATCAAGGAATCTGTTGGGGTCAAAGACAGATTGTTATGGTTTGAGGAGTTTTGGTTTGCAGGGTTAGTCTCAAGTACTGGTGGATAGAGGTCCATGAGCAGATGGAGATGCCTACAGGTTCAAGCATAATCAGGTTGAAATCGGGGTTAGAAGGAAAGCTTTAGAGCTTTGTTGCTTGATGATGGTGAAGACATCTGGATATCAGTTGCAGGTTTTAGCAATTGAAGAGGGATCCAAGAAAGGATCAGAATGCAGATGGCAAAAGCTGCATTGGGAAAGGAGAACAAGCAGAGTTCTGGTATACCTATTTGCATCTTAGAGAAGTCTGGTGGATGAATCTTTTGCGAGGTTGACTTGCAGGGAGCTCAAGAGAAGATTCATGTTGATTTCTAAGGGAAAAGATGCTAGTGTCAAGATAGGTGGATTTGCATACAGGTGATGTGATGCAGAGTATGTTTACAGCAAGGAAGCGGCTTCAAGGGTTCTAGAGATGAAGTGCTAAGGGTTGTAACATGGTGTCTCGGGCATTTTCACAAGGTTGTGGATGTGAGACAGGTTTACCAAACAGTTGGTTGGATGGTTCTGCTGATGCAGAAGGGATTTGAACAGAAGGTTGAACAAAGGTATTTGTATCGAGAGTCTTCTTAGCCATGTGGAGTTAGGAGGAGGGTTCTGCAGGCAATAGCAGTGGTGCAAAGTGATGTTCAAAAAGGTGTTCAGTGGTGTCGTGGTAAGTCAGAGACGGTTTCAGGAAAATGAAGCATAAATGACTTAGAGGTTTTCTGCAGTTGATTCAAGAGGAATTGGTTTGTCAGCAAGGTTCTGTAAAGCATGATGCATGAACATGGTTGTGTCGAAAGTCTGTTCAGCAGTATGGTTGGATGGCGTGTTCTGTTAGGAATAACAGCGGTACAAAATGAGTTCAAGACTGATATGTTTTGTCAGAAGGTGTTGAATCATGGATTGTTTTAGGTTTGAAGCATGTATGATTCAGGGTTAGCTGCTTACAGTTCAAGGAGTGTTTGATTAAGCTCAGTGTACAGGAGAAGAATCAAAGAACACCAAAGTGAATCAAGTTGCAGAAGGACAGAGATAATGAAGAATCAAGGGTTTAAATGAAGATCAAAGTGCCAAGTCTAGAGCCATGAGTCAAAGGTTCAAAGGGCAATTCACAAGGAGATTTCAAGCTGGGATCAAGGTGGAGATTCTAGAAGAAGCAAACAGGAAAAAAGACAAATGAACAAAGATTTGTGGAGAAGTTGAGGGTTGTCTGAATCCGAAGGTGGAGATTGTGAGATATCGGACTTCAGTCAACTCACGACTTGGGCCAACAGTTGGACTTAGTACAAGCCTTAGTGTCAGGTTGGGCCCAAATATTGTTTATAGGGTTTCTTTGTTATAAATACAAGTGTTTAACAATAGGAATACCTAATCCAGACTCCAGGGATTCCGAGCGCCTTAGAGGCGGCTCGTAAAGCTAGACAGAGAATAGGAGTTTTCTCTGGGGAATCTAGTTCTGTTCTTTGTTCTTTCTTGTTTGTTGGGTGTGAGAGAGATCTATATTGTGAACCACATCGGAGGTGTTTTCCGATTGATTCTTTATAGTGGATGTTGTGGATCCAGGATCCACCCCAGACGTAGCGGTTAGAGGCCGTGAACTGGGTGAACAATTCTCGTGTTCGTTAATTTGTGTATCGAAGATAGATTGGGACAAGGAGGATTAAAGTTTAAATCCTAACACTTATGCATCACATCTATCAAAGAAAATCCGGAGAGTCAGAAAGTGAGAAATATCGATGATTTGATCGTGGTAGAAGTCAAAAACGCTATGCTGAACATGACGAACGCGAAAAACCTCTTGGAGTCGTTAATGAAGACGAACATAATACGTCCAAGTAAGTTGGAGGAGAAGATGATGCATGATTGCCTTAAGCTTTATTCGGAGGGCAATGTCTCGTTAGCCAAAGCTTTGAAGTACATCAAAATTCGGGATTACAAGAAAGTCTCCATGAGTATAGCCGATGCAAGAGCTGCTCCAAGAATTTGCGAAATGAAATTCAATGACAATGATATCCATAGATCTCAGGTGATGGAAGAGAACGATTTTACCTTCAAATTGGCAGATATTGCTTATGCTTTTAATTACGATTCCCATCTTCGTACGCCCACCGTATAACGTACAACCGAATAATCCGTCAGTTTTAAGCGGTTAATTACTGTTTTTTTATTGTGTTATAAGAGAATACTAATATATATATAAAGTATTAGCAAAAAGCATATGTAGTTAACATACCTTTTATACCTGGCAAAAAGCATGTGTTTGAATAACACTCATGTCCAAAGTTTTGTTTTTGTTTTTTCTAATAAATTGGATCAAAAGTTACTATATTTAGTTCTTCATTCTACTATCTCTAGTAGTGTTTGCTTCCCAAACAAACAAACAAAAAAAAGAAAAAAAATGAAGTTGTTGATTTACCTCGTTGTGTTCGATCTTTATCCTCTTCAATAGTCTCACGGCCAACAGAGTAGCACATTCTCTGATTCAAAAATCTTGCAAGGAAAATTAAGAACATGCGGAACCATATTACTACAAATTTTGCATCGCGTCGATCACAGAGAATCCAAAGAGCCAGAAGGTAAGGAGGTGATCATGTAATCGGATCCTTTTTTGACGGCTTTCTTGGTGGCCTTTTCTTACATATTTTGTTCATTCAACTAAACCTAAAGCTTTTTTTGTTTTGTTTTTGTTGCGGAAACTTAATTTTAATTTATTAACGACTCCAATGTAGTTGGTTACAAGCGTAACTCGCATCACACAGCTTTAGAAAAGAGATTACACATAGTGTAGAGCAAAGTTCATGAAAATGACTTATAAGGTAATCGAGTCTTCCATTTCAATTACAATGAGAAAGCATTTCGATAGAACCTTTTAGCCACAACCACTTCTGTTTTCACGGCCGCAGTTTCCACACCCAGCCCCAACTTGTTGCCATTGCATCTCCTTTACCTAAAGGCTAAAGAAAATTTTCTTGTAGTTTGTTAGTACTTGATAGATAGATTTCTTGCTCCTTGGCAATCTCCGGGTAGGATTCTATGAAGGAAACATCAGTGAGCTCTTTAACCTTCCAATCACACATAGCAGAGGCCTTTCTTTGGCAAATACCGTCACACCACAAGAAAACACCCTTTTTGCAACGACATATATCGTTGTAAAATCGTTGCAAAACAAGTGTACCATCGAATTTGCGACGAAATGTAAATCTTCGTTAACTGATCGTTGTAAACCAAAAATCGTCGGCAAATTACGAGGGGCAAAAAATCGTCGGTAAAAAATCGTCGTAATTTTTACTTTGAAATTACGACGAATAAAAAAACGTCGTAAGAACGATGGCAATTCGAAGACAATTTACGACAAAATAACGACAAATTTATGTGGAAAAATATTCGTCGTAAATCGGAGGTAAATATTCATCGTAAATTTGTCGCAAGACTAGAACCGTCGTAAATACGTCATTAATGAATCGTCGTAAAATCGTCGTCAATTTACAACGATTTTACGACGATTGTTAATTATTTTTAGTTTAATTAATTAATGAATTATAAAATTAATTTTATTTTTAAAATTTAATTAATTTCGAAATTATCATTTAAAATTTTAAAAATAATAATATTATATAATATACTTTTTTTTACAAATACTCTTACTAAAAATATTATTATATAATAAAATTTATAAAGTTATTACAAAATCATCGATACCCATATCGTATATCGTCATCGGCTCGTGGCTCCCCATCTCTTGCCGGACCGGTTGTCTGTGTCGGTGGCTGATAGCTTGGCCGGGCTCCTTGTGCCGCTGCCGTTGTTGCCTCTGTTGCGGCTGCCTCTGCTCGTCTTCGTCGCTTTACCTGCAACATGGCCTGCATTGCCAGGTTATCTATTGCCATGATATTGAAGAGCGAGTCATCTCCGTAGCCTCCATATCAAACTTCTGATGAAGACTCAAAATCTTTGCTTGATATGTTGTAGACTCGGTCTCAATCCTCTGCTGAAAACTCGTAATCGTGGCACGTAAAACGACTGGATCATCTTCTAGCGATCGTCGTCGCGGAGCAAATAACGAGGCGCCTGAGACATCTCGAATAGATCTCATCCCGACGACCTTCCCCTTTTTCTTAGGGGTGACCTACATTTAAAATAACAGTTAAATATAGTTTAAAAAAAAAAATAAGGACTAAAAATATTTAAGTACTAAATTATTCTATATACCTCCTCGAAAATCCGGTCAATATCGGGTGTGGTCAACCCTCCAGAATTGACCGACGAACCGCCATGAGATAGCTGCTGAGAGAGTTGTGTCTCTCGCTCAGTGACCTTGGAAGTCACATCGTTGAAGATCTACTCGGCCTTCTCTGAAACAAATGCACCATTCTTCTTCTGATGCGTCCGCTCGAAAACCTTCGTCATCGGAGGGAGTACACCTCCGTCTTCATCGGCCTAAGAAAAAAACACAATGTTATTGATCAAGTAAATAACATAAACAAAATAATTTAAATAAATTTAATTATCTTTTTTAGATGAACAACCGCAAAAGGCGTTTGGCCGGCTGTATGAGGCAAATATGCCGGTTTGTCGTCCGGATCAACAGTGTTGCGAGAAGCCGAACAATTTTCCGCAATTCTTATCGAATTCGGATCCAGCCAATACCGCACAAAGTCGTCCCATATTGCTTTATCCATGTGCAGGGGCTTTGCTTCATCGCCATCTTTCTTCCATGCCTTTTTCCATTCACCAACTACCCCTTGGATGCGAAGCTTCACCTTCTCGAGGAACAATGTTTCAACCCGGCCATGAATCGCAAGATCTCAGTGATATTTTTGCTGCATGAGAAACAAAAATAATTAAATATTTTATAAAATTAAATTAACTATATATATAAATATAATAAAATAATGAAAAAACAAAATTTTCACGTACCGCAAATATCTTGAACCATGTCTGCTTGACGTGTGTCGGGAGCTGTTTCCAATTGGTATGAGGCTCAGAAAAGTATATCTTGATAATTTCAGAAACGGTGCGTCCAACTTTGCATTCAATACCAAACCTGAAACAATAATTAATAATTAAAAAACATATTAAATATAAATATGTAATAATAAATGTAATTCAAAAAATAAAACATATTACCATTATGCACAGTCAGTATGGTTCGGGTCTAATCTCGTAATCCTATGCCGGCCGGCTGTGCAAGAAAATCTATGACCGTCATATGTGCATATGAGTCAGGTGCACGTCCTTCGGCTTGTGGAACCTGAGGTGATGGTGGCGGCGGTGGAGGATTTTTATCTAACTAACCTAAATTAATTATATACAAATTAAAATAAATTATTTAAATTTTTACATTTTTTACAAGGTATTCGCGAGAGATGAGATAGGCAAGAAAGAGATTAAGATTTGAAGAATGAAGAAATGAAATCTAAGCGTGTGATTACATAGAATTTGTGGTCGTCGCCAAATCGTCGCAAATTGAATTTTTTTTTGTTTTCCCACATGCGGGAACAATCAAACGTTGCGATGATTTTACGACGTTTCCTCGTAAAATCGTCGCAAATCTGCGACGATTTAACGACACAATTTTGTAAAAATACGGTTTATGGTATAAGGCATATGTTAGACGATTGTTAAATCGATTGCAACACATATAAATCTATCTAAATGTTTACCGTAAACCCTAAATATTCAAATCATCTATATGTTCATCGAGATTGAAGAAAGACTAAAGCATAGAGTATGCGTACATGATATTTTTGCTAAGATGAAGTAAGACAATGCGTTTGCGGAGAGAACAGTGATTGATCGAGTTTATATTTCCGATTAATCCAATAAACTCAAGATGGATTTCAATGAGAGTTGCAAAATACACACTACAAGAAAACAGGCTAAAACCGACGGCCATATCCGTCAGAATCCCGTCGGAAAGGCTATTTCCGAGGGATTTCTGACGAATGTTGGCCGTCGGTTCTAATTCGTCGAAAAACTAAATCCGTCGGAAATTTCCGACGGCAAAAAAAACCGATGGATTTCCGAGGAATGATTCGAGGGAAAAATCCCTCGGAAATACGTCGGAAATTACCGAGAGATTTCCGAGGGAAGACAAAACCCGACAGATTTGCGAGGACCGATCCGAGGACAACATTCCGAGGGATTTACGACCGATATCCGAGGGAAACAAAAACCGTCGGATTTCCGAGGACATATCCGATGGTGAAATCCCTCGGAAATCCCTCGGAACTACCAAAAACATAATGTTTAAAAGTTTTTGAAAGTAGAAATATTACAAAAAAAAATTCAAATAAAAAAGACGGGTAATCATCAAACTTCGATGCGAACCACGCGTCCATTTTGTCGCTCTTCGTTCTCTGAGTCGAGAGCTCGTCCTCCAAAACCGTGACCATTTGCTTGAGCTCTTCGTTTTGACGGATGAGTTCTGGATCCATCGAGAAACCAGCAGAAGAAGACGATGCACATTGGGTCGCAAGCTTACCCAACCCAGGCCGACGACCTTTTTTAACGGGTACCTCCTACGAAAACAATAAAAAAATATTAGAAAATGTTATTTAAAAATAATTATCTCAATTGAAATAATAATCTAAATGTTTTACTTACCTCGAGGACTAGGTTGTTCATCTCAACCCGAGTAATTTCGTTGGATCCGGTGTAGCCATCCTGCGATCTCTGGGTGAGAATATCCTCTTGCACCTTCGTCATCTCCCTGCATCCCCATCGTCAATGCTTCCCGTCTTCTTGTTGGTGTGCGTCCTCACCATCACTTGCAGAAGATCGGGAGCTTCGCCGAATTCGTTCGTCTACAAAATAATTAAAACCGTTAATGATAATCGTTTTCTTATTAAAAAAAAAGAACTAAAACGTTTTTTACTTACCATTTCGATTTCGGTGGTCAAGAAACTCTTTGCCGCATTGTTGTGGATAGTCTGAGATAGAGAGATGGTCTTGTCTTGTTTCCAATACGGTACGTATTCCGTATAGACATCCTTGTTCAAGCCCTTGGGCTTATCTTTCCCCTTTTTCCAAGCTTTCTTCCAGTCGCACATGTGGCGCGAGAATTGCGTGCTAGCCTCCTTAAAAAATTCCGTCTCCACCGTCTTTGTGATCGCATGGTGCCAATTAAACTCTTGTTACAAAAAAGAAATAGAAATATAGATGTTAACAAAATATCAAAATATATAACAAAAAATAAATAAAGATTTACGTACTTACCGCAAACGTACGAAACCACATGTTTTGTTCGTCGCTAGGCATCTCCGAAAATTTCGGGTATGGTTTGTCGAGTATGCTGTGCAACATCTTCAGAATCGACTTGTTGATGCCATTCCCGGAGATTCCAAACCTATAAAAAAATAAATTAAATAACGGTTATCAAATCTAAAAAATAAGTAATTAAGAATAAAAAAATTATTACCAAGTAGATCTAGGAATCCGGAGTTCCGGATCGAGAACTTTGAGTAGTTCTCGTCCCGGCTGTTGAACGAGCTCCTCGATGGTCATGAGCCTCGGTTGAGCTACACTCTCCGCGTCCAGAAAATTAGGCTGGCTAGGACCTCCGTCAGAACCCCTCTGACGGTCTTGATCGAATCCAGCGTAAGACCTGCAATAAAAAAACGCGATCATTTTAAAAACATTTAACTATTCCTAAATAATCTGCTAAAAAACCAAAAAAAAATTTCAGAAAATACTAAAATAAAAATCGGTTATAAAAATATAAATTTCTTAAAACCAAAATTTAAAAATATATTTATAAAAAACGTTTTTTATTAATATAATTTATAAAAACGTTTTTATAAAATATATTTTTAAATTATAATTTTTAAAAACGTTTATATATAAAAAAATATTTTTTAAAAAACGTTTTTTATATATTAATTTATTATAAAAACGTTTTTAAAAATTATAATTTAAAAATATATTTTATAAAAACGTTTTTTATATATATATATAATTTATATATAAAGTTTTTAAGAAATATAATTTAAAAATATAATTTATAAAAAACGTTTTTTATATATTTAATTTATAAAAAAGTTTTATAGAAATATCATTTAAAAATATAATTTATAAAAAACGTTTTATATATATTTAATTTATAAAAACGTTTTAAAGAAATATAATTTAAAAATATAATTTATAAAAAATGTTTTTTATATATATAATTTATAAAAACATTTTTAAGAAATATAATTTAAAAAAATATTTTATAAAAAACGTTTTTATATATTTAATTTATAAAAACGTTTTATAGAAATATAATTTATAAATATATTTTATAAAAAACTTTTATATATATAATTTATAATCCACAAAATCCACAAAAAACATACCACAAATCTAATTTAATTAACAATCACAACTTAATCTAATAAAAAAAAACCACAAATCTAACAACTTTCTAACAAAACAAAACCACAAATTCCACAGCCTAATCTAATTAACAAGCTAACAACCTAATAAAAAAACCTCAAATTTCAACCTAATCTAACAAAAAAAAAAAAAAATTTAAAACTTACATTGAAAGAGCTAGAGGGGATTTACGATCCGAGGAAGAAGAGAAGAAGCGAAGAAGAAGAAGAGAAGAGACGACGAAGACTCGCCTGGAAGAAGAAGAAGAAGATGAAGAGATTGAGAGAGAGAAGATGTTAAAGTCTCGGCGGAGATCGAGAGAATGCATGGTTAATTATGAGTAAAGATTTCTGACGGACTACATCCCTCGGTAATCCGATTCAATTAACCGCCTCGAATTTTCCTTTTTTCGTTTGGCGGTTTAATTTCCCGAGGGAAATTTCATGATCCGTCGGAAATCCCTGGGAAATTTCCGAGGGATTTCGACGGATTTGCGACGGTTTAGGGTTTAGGGTTTATATTATGAAAATTTCATTAATTTTAGTGTTTAACAATCATTATTGTTATATACTAATAAGAAAAACATTTTAAAAAACAATCAAAACAAGTTTATTGGGAGTTTGTAAAAATCGATAGATGAACGAGTTCAAGCATTCATAAAAGCAAATAGAACTCCTAAGGACATTTTTGTTTTTGCTGAGGGTTTTAACTAAATAGTTTAAAACGTATGATTTTTAAAAACATTTCACATAAACAAGTGTATATTTGTTAGTTCTACATCTAAGAAGGTTTTAAACCCTAAACCGTCGGAAATCCGTCGAAAATTTTAAACATCAAAAACGTTTAAGCATTTTCGATGTTTAAGGATTTTCGATGTTTAAAACGAACTCAAAATCCTTAAACCCGTCGGAAATACCCCGGAAATCCTTAAATCCGTCGGAAATCCGTCGAAAATTGCCGAGGGATTTCCGACGGTTTAGGGTTTAAAACCTGCCGTGGGTATTTAAGGTTTTAGCCGGGGGATTTACGGTTTTAACCGGGGGATTTACGGTTTTAGCCAAGGAGATTAACGTTTTAGCCGGGGATTTACGGTTTTAGCCGGGGGATTTACGGTTTTAGCCGAGGGGATTAATGTTTTAGCCGGGGGATTTACGGTTTTAGCAGGGAGATTTACGGTTTAACCGAGGGGATTAACGTTTTAGCCGGGGATCCTTAAATTTCCGAGGGATTTCTGACGGGTTTAAGGATTTTGAGTTCCCCCAAATCTCAAAATGTCTCGGCTAAAACTCAAAAATCCTTAAATCCTTAATTTCCGAGGGATTTCCGACGGGTTTAAGGATTCGAAAATGTCTCGGCTAAAACTCAAAATCCTTAAATCCGTCGGAATTTTCCGAGAGATTTCCGACGGATTTAAGGATTTTGAGTTTTAGTCGAGACATTTTCGAACGCCTCGGCTAAAACTGACCCGGGGAATCCTTAAATCCGTCGGAAATCCCTCGGAAAATTCCGAGGGATTTCCGACGGATTTAAGGATTTTGAGTTTTAGCCGAGATATTTTCGAATGCCTCGGCTAAAACTGACCCGGGGAATCCTTAAATCCGTCGGAATTCCTTCGGAAATTTCTGAGGGATTTCGGACGGATGTAAGGATTTTGTTTCCGAGGGATTTCCGACGGATTTAAGGATTCCCCATGTCAGTTTTAGCCGAGGCATTCGAAAATGCCTCAGTTAAAACTGACCCGGGGAATCCTCAAGGTTTTAGCCGAGGAATTTACGGTATTAGCCAGGGAGATTTACGTTAGAAAGTATTCAGTTACACTTTACTATATTTATGTTTAATTTACGGGAAGAAAGCTAGGTTTTTATTTCATAAAAAGGTTAAAACATGATAGATAAATACAATATATTACAAAAAATTCATTATTCGGAGTGCTTGTCAATTTCGCCGATCTCTTCCTCTGAATCCTCAAAGACCTCGTAATTCTCTTCCATGGTGAAATCAACCCCGAGATCAACTTCAAGAGAATGCTTGATCGGACCTAAGTTACCTATTGCCGGAACCTGTAAAGGGTCGTGCTCTTCCACACCATAATCTCTTCCCCTTGAGTTTATCGACGTAACTGTAATCCAAGGGTCTTGCTTGTTCCTAACCCGGGGATATCGAATGTAGGAAACCTGATCCGCTTGTGAAGCAAGAATGAAAGGATCGTATTTTTGAAGTCGCCTTCGAGAGTGGACAGATGTAACACCAAATGCGTCATGGCGTACACATTCTACTGGACTATACCAATCACAATATAACGCAATGCACCTCAAGTCGAGCATCCCCGGATAATGGACCTCCAATATTTCGCGGAGGACACCGTAGTACACAACTTCTCCAGACTGAGTTGATATACCAGAATTACAAGTTGTCTTTGAGCTTCCTTCCCGATGAGCCTTAAAAGCATACCCTCGGGTGCAATACATCGGATAAGACTTCGCAATAAACGTCGGGCCTCTCATCATCTCAACTAACCAGGTCGGAAACTCATTACCGAGAGCAGTCATCTGACGAACCTGTTAAAATTTCAAGTGGACAATAATCGACACAATGTTTATATATAAAAAA
>PKML01064328.1:67568-141347 GCA_002933935.1 Eutrema yunnanense | reverse complement strand
ATCAATTGGCAATTAGACAATGAAAATCAAAATCACAAGATAACACTTTATTATCTAAAAATCTTAGTACTTGATATCTAAATTATTTATAAAATATATTTACAAGAAAACTAACATTAGTTTTTTTTTTTTTTTTTTTGATAGCGGATTGGTGGTGTTATTACGGATCTTCAACTCCCACTCTCACAAATTTTGCTATAAAAGTTCTTAGCCTCACTTGTAGTGTTACTGGTTGTGAGAGGAATTATAGTGTTTTTCAGCTTGCAAGTCACTTTAATTCTATTATTTCTATTGCATAATAAAATTATTTCATTATATTATGTAATTTGTTATCATTACTTTTATTTTATTAACAGCTGCATACCAAAAAAAAATCGATTAGACCAAAGTCGATTGTCTGACATGGTCTTCGTGAAATATAATCGTGCTTTGCAACGTCGATACAAGAGGCAAGACACCATTGATCTCATTCTCTTGAAAGAGATTGATGATAGCAATGAGTGATTACTTGGTAGAATGGATGTGAATTCTTCTGATGATGATGTTTTAGATCTTGTGTTTGAAAATGATGTTTTGACATGGGATATGGTTGACAAAGCCGCATGAGCTAGTGATCCTAGCTATGCTACTAGAGCAACAACTTCAACTAAAATTGACAAAGGAAAATGTATTGCTACTAGCTCCACTCCCAACATATTTCGTAAGCCGTCTTCTAAAATTATGTCATTAGTTGATGATGATGATGATGATTTGGAAGAGAATTTTGGAGGAAATGACGATAATCAAGGTGAAGGGGAGGAGGATGAGTATGAGTATGGTGATGATGATATCGATTTCTAGTGTTTTAGTTTTTTTTTGTTTCAGTTTCTTAAAAAGGAATAATGGTAAGATATGGCTTAGACATTGGAGTTTGTTTTGAGACCTTTTGGTGCTTTATTATATAAGTTTTATTCTAAATTTTATAATATTTATTTATGAAGACTAACATAAAGAGAGTAAACGACAAATGTTGCCGTGAACATTGACAGAACAAAAGCGGCGCCTTGTTTTTCAAAGGCGAGCGCTTTTTAGCGCCTATGCGTGAGGCACTAATCATCAACATGTCGCCTTACGGGGCCTAGCACAATTTAAAACTAAGGTTGTTGGTCTTGTTACCTGGTTTGGGTTTGTGTGTCTCGTAATGGCATTTGATAATCGTTATTTCTTTACTTTATAACCAATTGATATTTGTCTCTTGCTCTATTTTTTCCTACAGATTTATTGTAGATTTAATCCTCGAATTCCATGTTGATTCT
This sequence comes from Eutrema yunnanense, assembly GCA_002933935.1. NCBI lineage: Eukaryota > Viridiplantae > Streptophyta > Magnoliopsida > Brassicales > Brassicaceae > Eutrema > Eutrema yunnanense. The sequence continues at coordinate 140,052 of PKML01064328.1, read as the reverse complement.
CAGATTTCCAGTGATTTTAAATTATCTTTTCTCTTTTAGATGTTGGCGGTTTGCAATAATTGCTCAAACTTCATTTTTCTGGGGGAAGATGACATCATTTTCGACATAAGATGTGGAGAGTGCCGTGAGAACTTTTGTGGGAATGTATGTAGTTTCTTTTGTTGTGGTAGTTGTTCTCTCATACTGTTAGGTCCCAATCAAGAGCTTAAAAAACAAAACACTATTCTCTGCAAATTTTCTTCATATCTGGTTCAATAGATGATGATGCTTAAATACACAATAAAATAAAGAAACTAACCACTAACTTTACAATAATAAACGTGAAGACCCATTAATTTAGGAGATAGAATAAGGCACATCTTTGAATAATTCAACTTCGGTTTATCCCGGTTATGTTCTCATCACATACTAACTATTTTCGTTTTATAATGCAGTGTTATAGACCACCTCATTACCCAGCAGAGTGTGTTGACCTGCAGAATTGGGATGACATATTCAATCTTTATCTCCGGAGAGAATAGCTCATTGTACTGCTATCTTGGAGGCTCTAGATGAGGTAAGATGTTCAACAGTGTTATTACATCTAAGTTTATCTAAATTGATTAGTTTATCTAAGTTAATCTTTTGTTTGGTTAGGTTATGGATACTCTGGACCTGATGTAAAATATTTTTCTGACTCTTGACGACTAGCACCGTGAACGGTTCAGTTCTCGGTTTCATCTGCCGTTTAACCATGTGTTTATTTTTGAACCTTACTCTTATTGATCTGTCTCCCTTCCTCTTTATTTTTCTGTTACATATATGTTTTCTATTTGTTATTCTTAACTCCGATTTTCTTCTTGTCAGGTGCGTGATATTCTTAGGTTTGCACGGTGGTATCAACTACACGCGTGTAACTATCCTTATGTAGGAGAAATTCTGAATCCCGGATGGTTCTGTATAGTGGAATGCATGCAATCCTTTGTAGCAAGTGTACCACATCATGTTCAATGGCGCAACAGTCTGCCTAATTTCCGAATTGCTCTAATACGGATGATCCCTTTTGCTCGGAATGCTCTGAGAGCACGTTTGGGCTATTTTTGAATTTGTCCAGAATTGAGCCCATTTGTTCACACTCAGCTCCCAAACACTTGCTTAACAAGCAATTTACCAATCACTTCGCTACGAGGCCAGCCTGTGATATTTTCCATTGCAGTGTTCCATTCCAGGCAGCACGTGTTCTCATCCGATGTAAATATTTGAGGGATCAGAGGGTTTGAGTCGCCTTGTATGTTAATGAACTTGTCCATAACAATTTTATGACGAGTTATATCTTGTCCAATAAGGCAGACCCTAACAATGTTGTTTAAGAAGATTTTGCTCGAGCATGTGTTGACAACCACAAACACCGCTTTCCCTTGTAGCTCGGGACCGAAGGTTTTCAGTTTGACCTCCACATTCTTGCTTTCGTCCCCTGCATAATTGTAAAATGCAATACATTATCAGAATATGCATGTTAGAGTCCTGCACAAGTTGAAAGCTAAAGAGTTGCATATACCTTTGAGAGCACAAGAAAGAAAGCCTATCAACTGCATCTTCGTACTCTTTGTGTATCAAATCGCGAACCAGAGACTTTCCCATAGCTTCTTCAACAGGAAGACCGGTCAGCTCTGCCATCTTGACGTTCCACCCATTGATGCAGCCGTCAATGTCCACAGCAAATATAGGCACCGTCGCAGTCTCAATGAGCCTAACCATCCCTCTCGCAACTGCGCATATCTCCTCCATCTCTTGCTCTGCCCTATCCTTTCCATGTGGCTGAACCGCTCCAGAAGTAGCGGCTTTAGAGTCCATCGCTTCAGACTCCTTGAAAGAATCTCTTAGGATTAGCTGGAGGGAGTGAATTGCGTCCATCTCAGCAGTTTCCCATGGCTGACATCGGCTCTTAACAACTTCGAGAAAAGCCTTGAACGAAGAACGTGGATGCTGATAAGCCAGTATACACAAGAAAGCAAAGGAGTGCTGAGCTGGACAAGGAGGACTTGTTGACTGATGACGTGGCTGCAGAAAGATGAAGACGTCGTTAGAAGAAAGAAGTACAAGAGTTGCTTTAGCTTTTTTGTTTTAGGGATCGATTGTTTCAGATTGATCATCTTGAGTTGTTAGAGACTTGGTCTCTGCAATTGGGCGATTCTCAAGAACTTGTTCTTGAGTTTTGTGGGATCAATTCATCTCGGAGAGTCTCCTTGATGATTTGATGTTGTAATTCGCTTGTTAAGTGAGATAAAGGTGTTGTTTCGCTTATCAATTGGTGCGGTGAGCCAGTGAGCTTCGCGACGAAGAATCATGAAGGATATGGAGCAAATCACGGCAGAGTTACAAGGAATAGTGGCAGAATTTAATACGAAGGTGGAGGTGAGTCGCGGTGGGTGGAAGACATTGACGGAGTCGAATACGGAGATTAACGGCCGGGTTATACGCATCAAAGTTCGATTGTCGTCGATGGACAAGAATATGCAGCTCATCTCTCAAGCCTTAGCGCGAATTGAAGCTAATCAGTTTTCCGATCAAGCTCATGGGAAAACAATCGCGTCAACCTCAGAGATATCGAATCTGGTATGCAACTCTGATTCTGATCTTGATCGAGAGAATCCACAGTTAGGTTATCGAGGAATTAGTAGTGTTTTGGATAATCAGAATGGTTTGGTTAAGAAGATTGAGTTACCTGTGTTTGACGGATCTCGTCCGTATGGTTGGATTACAAGAATGGAACATTTCTGTCGTATCAGCAAGTGTAGTGCAGAAGCGAAATTACGTTTGGTCTCTTTGAGTCTCGAAGGAGATGCTCGAAAGTGGTACAGGGAGGAAATGTCCAGAGTTGCTTTCACAGATTGGTGTGAGTTTAAGCGAAGATTAATTGCGCGATTTAGTACGGTGAATACTCGTTCTCCATTAGATGTGAATTTGACAAATGAATCGACTTCAACGAGGACTGATGTTCAGGAGACAGAATTGTTACAGAAGATAGAATTGCCAATTGAGAAAGATATTCATGAACAACCTAAAACGGAAAAGGAATCAAGTCTCGAAGAGCTTCATGAGAAATCTAGTGATACGGTTTCACTTGTGATGGAGATATGTTGCTTTGATGATCTGACTTCATCAGACAAGAGGAATTTGATTCCATCAATGTCCCTTAATGTAATTGAAGTAGAAGATATGGTTGAGATATCTCGGAATGAAACTGGTATCTCGAAGCTTGATGGAACTCACCAAATGTTTGATATTATGTATCAACAACAAGCACGGATTAAGACTAAGAAGAACCAGAAGAAATGCTTCAAATCATGGAGATTCAAGTTTAAAAAGAAGTCCAACATTCGAGAGGTTAAGCATTCAAAAACACTACTCAGAAAAACATTGTGAGTTTGGAGGCAATATATCTATGGAAAAGAGCATGATGGAAGAGGAAGGGAATCTATGGTTTTTCATTCTCGTTTGGGATACATATTGCACAACAACACCAAGAGAAGGAAGTGTTTTCTACACTTTGGTTTTGGTTGTTCAAGTTTAAACAGAAGCCTTGTGTACAAGAGGGAATATACAACTTGTAATTAAATCTTCTCTTGTTATTCTCAGAAGTGACAAAATTGGGATGTGAAGTAGAATCAATGGTAACATTGGAGATGCCTAATTCTATTCAAGGAGTGGAATCTTAGGAGACAACAATTTTGAAATGGGCTATGAGTTGTGTTCCACAACCTCAGAATATTGAGAAGTTCGTAATTGAGAAACTTCATGAAACATCTTTGATTTGTCCCAAGGAATCAAGGGATGTATTTCGGCCATATTCTAATGTTGTCTTTTATGTGTTACGATCTGATATTGGCGTTGGTATGGGGATTAATTCAGTAATGGACAGAGTACATGTTTTACATGTCTTGTTCTTTCACAATAACTTTGCAGCAAAGCTTCAGATTTTTGGTGTTGGTGATATAAATTTTGTTGGCCACCACGGATGTGATATAGTGCCTCACTTGGGAACGACAATGAAGCAATTGTTGAAGAAACAAAAATTTCCCAAATCTTGGACTTTTAAGTTCAAAGACAAGACAGAAACAAAGCAAAACAAGCTCACAATGTCCTTTGACCAAATGGAGAAGAAGATTATGTTAGGGGATTTGAAAGGGCATAAAGTTAGCTTAACATGGCATGCTGAGTTAGAAACAACTTTGATGGACAGAGATACGTTAGGGATGCAAGTGGAGGATTTTTACAGGGCATGTGTTCTTGCTACTTTGGGTTACAGGTTGATGGAACAGATCATGACAGTAGACATTCATGTTGTGCACCACGTTCCACGTACATGCTATAAGTGTGGCACGACTTCGAATGAAAGATTGAATGTTGTTGGAGTGCTATGTCTGGGGAAGTGAAAAATCAGGAACCATAACCGTCATAGATTCATTCATACGGTGGGGTTCAATACTATGAATACAAGAGATAAATGCATCACTGATTCTTCGGAAACCAAGGTTCAACATCATTTCAAAATGGACCAACACATGGTACAACATAAAACTGTTAAATCAAGCTCTCACATTGCATATACAGTGGGTACATAGATAGAAAGAGACAACTTCTTGTGTCAGCTCATTGAAAAACTACTACACACTCCACTATATTTTGAGCAGTTGGCTCTTACAACAAAAGGGTACATAGTACAGCTTCTGACAATAGCAATTTATGGGAGAAGTCAAGGACATTTTTCTATATGGCACAGATGGAGAAGCAAGGTCTACAACGTTGGTGCTTTTGCTATAAAAAGGGGCTTTTACAATGAAAGCAAACTGATGTTGTTGCAAGTCGAGCATCTTCTACGAAGAGTTGAACCAACTTTGATCTTGGATACACGTGGTGATTCTACTGGTCATTTAGAAGCATTGGTGAGCTGGACAGGACTTCCGGAGCATAAGAAGACGTGGGAAAGAGCTAGCACATTGATCAGTCGATTTCCGAAGCTTGAGGGCAAGCTTCGTGTTAGCGAAGGGGGTATTGATAAGCCAGTATACACAAGAAAGCAAAGGAGTGCTGAGCTGGACAAGGAGGACTTGTTGACTGATGACGTGGCTGCAGAAAGATGAAGACGTCGTTAGAAGAAAGAAGTATAAGAGTTGCTTTACCTTTTCTGTTTTAGGGATCGATTGTTTCATATTGATCATCTTGAGTTGTTAGAGACTTGTTCTCTGCAATTGGACGATTCTTAAGAACTTGTTCTTGAGTTTCGTGGGATCAATTCATCTCGGAGAGTCTCCTTGATGATTTGATGTTGTAATTCGCTTTTTAAGTGAGATAAATGTGTTGTTTCGCTTATCAGATGCATCCGCTGGCCATCATCCTTATCCTCGGGATGGTGCTTAGTCCCTCCCCATTTGATCTCTTTCTCGGTATGAGACCGGAACCAGAAAAGGAAGTCTCTTTTAGTGATATACGTGACAGCCATACCGCAAACAACATTTCCTAAAGCAGCTGCCCGAGGATAACCTCTGCATCGCCTAAACTATATGTGCTTAACCCAGTCGAATCAGAATGGTTAGCAAGCCACATAGTAGTCCACAATTTCATTTATCTGAGCCTTAGGGTCTGTTCGTTTGCCTGCCGCAGGAGGCTGCGGCTGCGGCCTGCGGCCAAAAGTTGTTCGTTTATCTGACGCAGCCTCCTGCGGCCAAACGCAGCGTCTGGTCGCAGCGACTTGCGATCGTAATTTTTGGACGCTGGATTTCTCCAGCGTTGCGTTGCGATTAGAGCTGTGTCTACGATTAGAGAGGCCAACCGGGCGGCAGGCAAACGAACAGGTCTGCGACCAGTCGCAGCATCCAGCCGCGCAACAGCCAAACGAACAACATCAACCGCGTCTGATCGCAGCGTTTGGCCGCAAGCCGCAGCCGCCTGCGGCAGGCAAACGAACAGACCCGTAGTCGGAGCCATACCCAACGAATAATACTTCCCTCTGTAAAGAAACGCCGCGCCGTTATATTTTACTATATCAACGAATAAAATGATTATCATAAAATTAGAACTTTTCAAAAGATAAATATTATTTCGATTTTCCACACTACAAGAAAACATTGATTTTGCCACTACATGAATAATGGCAAAGGAGTCGCAAATAAGAGTTTTGAGACTCTTTTGTGACTACGCCTTGGCGTCGCAAAATGTTCGTCGCAAATTATTGGCGTCGCAAATTATTGGCGTCGCAAATTATTGGCGTCGCAAATTGGTTAGAAAATAGCGACTAAAGTGAAACTCTATTTGAAGTCGCTAATTTTGCGACTAATTTAAAACTGGGTCGGTGGTCATAAATTGGAGTCGCAATTTAGTGGTATTATCTTTGCGACTGCTTTAATGGAGACACAAAATCGTTGCAAAAGTTAGCAACCAATTTGGGATTCTTTTGATTCTTGTTTTTTTTTTTTTTTTTTTAAATCTTTTAAATTTCCGAATTTTATATTTTGATTTATAAAAATTGTAATTAATTAAAATCTAAAACAGTTATTAATTTCAAACAATAGGAAATAGAAATAGTTCAAAATATGCATTACACATACATTTAGACACCAAAAGACATTCCAATCTAATCGCACAAAAAGAAAAAAAGATATGGCCCTATGGTGGCACAAACTCTTAGTATTCCTTCGAGTACTCATGCTTCTTCCATGGCTTCACGAGAAGCAGCTTCAAGAACAGTCTCATCTTCTTCACATCCTCCCTGAACAATAGACAAAGTGATTTATACATTAATACATAGAACTTTGCATCTAGTTTCAAAGGCCTCAAAATCAACAATAAAGGACAAAACCTGTGGGAAGCCAAGAACGGGACGATTAGAAGATGAAACTATAAGAATTTCATGCTTGTTTTCAAAGTCAACACTTGAGTCTTCTTCATCTTTCACAAATCCTAAAAAAAAATAACCAGATAGACTTTAAAATTCCGGGTGTGAGCTTAAAAACAAATTACAAGTGACTGTAAACTGTCTCCCTTACCTGAAGTCAAATGCCAAAGGTACTTGCAGTCCATCCTAAATATCTACTCTGAAGAAGCTCATAATAAATCAAAAAGTTAGAAAAAGATCTAATATTTACAATGGATACTCATAGGATAACACTTAAAACCATTGATCAACCAAAAACGAAAATCAAATTTCTCAATGTATCCCATTTTTTTATCATTAGAGATAAGAATAGCTTTTGCTTCCACCTCTTTATTGCTTGTAAGTATAATACATCGGCTGATTACTCGAATGATCCTAAGAACAAATACAAAACAAATCAATGGTTGAAACAAAAAAAACACAGAAAAATTTATATTGTCATATGATTGGATAAAGAACAAAAGCATCCCAACTGTACATATTCTGTAAGGAAGTCTCCTTATTGGCATAACTTACCTTCAAACCGAAGAAACAAAAGGATTTCTTCCCAATTTCTCTAGTTTTGATTTCGATCCCTTGCAATCAAATCCGCTTCCACACTGTAGCGACTCGTAAAACTCATCTACCGCGAAGTTTGTCGATGTAATCCCGACGGAGAACTCGAGCTCGTCTCCGTTCCTGATCCGGAGGGATCTGTGGCGGTGGAAGAAAAGGGTTCTGCGGTGGTGGGTTTGACGATTCGAAATAAAATCTTCCCGAGGAAGATTTCCCGGCGCTGGCCATTAGAGAGAGACATGAGTTTTAGAGTTTGATATAGATTTGTGAGAGAGCTTTGAGAGATTGAGAGATTTCAGTTTTTTGGATATTGAGAGAGATTTGCGAGAATATGATAAATGAGAGTTTGAGAGATTGAGGAAAAAGATGATTTTCAGGCGGAGGTTAAAATGCAGTTTGCGACTGTAAGTGCCTCGGTTCGGAGTCGCAAAACGACCGGAAGTTGCTCTTTCGTCGCAAAAAGAGAGACTGTTTTTCGACTGAATTTTACGCGGTTAGATTAAATATTTTGGGCCGAATTTTCGACATTTGGGGCGGGTAAAATAAAATTTTGTCGTTGCTCTTTGGTCGCAAAATTAAAGACTAATTTACGACTACATAATGTTTTTAGTTGCAAAATACTGGCAGATTATACCCTAAACCCTAAATGTTATATATAAACAGTTTTTACAAATTATATGGTAAAAACGCATCATTTATTACAAAATATAAATTATTTATGAACCATTTAACTAGAAAAAACAAATTCAAAAATTTACAAGACTAAATCATAAAGTTTACATTGAAATACCATACAAAGGTAATGTATATGTTTGGGAATGTTGGGTTCATATGCAAAAATAGAAATTCTCCAAGTTCTTGCAAATTTTGATATGCTTTTTTAGGTTTTATCACTTTGTTAACAAATCTTAGATAATTTAAAACATTCAACATAATAAAACTTGTAATAATAAATGAAAAACATATATATATATATATATAGCTACAAAATAGTGGCAAATTTGCTATTGATTTACGACTACAAAACAAAAAAAAAGTGAATAATAAATCTGGAGTATCATATTAGTAGCAAATTTGCCACTATTTTGCAATTACATAAGGAAACTAACCAATTGGAGTGGCAGAAAGGTGACAAACGACGATTTGTTTTTTGTTTTTAAATCCCAAAGGGAAAATAATGAAACCACGAACTAGGAATATAGAAAATGTTTATTGGTTTGGTAAGAATCCATTAGTCGTTTAACAATCCACAAAACCTTTATATATATATAAATAAATCGTAGTGGCAAATCAGTGGCATAATTTGCTACTAATTAACAACTACATAATGTTTTTAGTGGCAAAATAGTGGCAGATTATACCCTAAACCCTAAATGTTATTTATAAACAGATTTTGCAAATTCTATGCTAAAAACGCATAATTTATCACAAAATATAAATTACTTATGAACCATTCAACTAGAAAAAATGAATTCAAAAATTTCTAAGAATAAGTCATAAAGTTTACATTGAAATACCATACAAATGTAATGTATATGTTTGGGAATGTTTGGTTCATATGCAAAAATAGAAATTCTCCAAATTTTTGCAAATTTTGATACCATTTTTCAGGTTTTATCTCTTTGTTAATAAATCTTAGATAATTTAAAACATTCAACATATTAAAATTTGTATAAATAAATGAAAACATATATGTAGTTGCAAAATAGTTGAAAATTTGCCACTGATTTGCGACTACAAAATAATTTAGTGAATAATAATCGAGAGTCGCATATTAGTAGCAATTTTGCCACTTTTTTGCGACCATACAATTTTTAATTAATTTTGCGACCAATATTTGCCACTCCACTTCTGTGACTACTCTTAGAGTCGCAAACTCGTGAGTGTTTTCCAACTGTTTTGTGACTCCTTTGTTTAGTTGTATAGCAGTCGCAAAATCGTGGCAAATAAGCCACTAAACTCTCACTCTTTGTTTTGGTTGCTAAAATGAAACTAATTTGCGACTAAGATTAAGGAGTCTCAAGTAAGTTGTAAATTAGTCGCAAATTAGTCACTCATATTTGCAACTATTATTGTGGTCGCAAAATGGAGTGGCTAAATCGATGTTTTCTTGTAGTGCCACTTAAATAAAAATCGAGTGAATCACACATTAAAATATCTCAAAATCCGTAAGGTCCATCACCATAGTAGTGTATACTTGTTTCGACTATCTTAAGAAATAGAACAGCCGTTAGGACTATCTAAACATCATATAATTGTCCTTCTCGTTTTCATCATCACTGTTTCGTCGTGCATACATATCTCTATACATCTCAGTTTCTTCTTCTTTTCTGCAGCTATTTTGGATTCTTCATCCTTCTTTTCTAACTTTACGCACTCTATCCTGAAGCTTTTTCAACAGTTCCTCTTGATCAAAGTTACCGGTGACCACTGTTGAACCGTGTTCGAGCACGTCTCTAACAAATCAATTTATATCGAGGGTTCGGAGATTTTCAGTTAAATAGAGCAGTAAGGCAAGTGAGAAAGAACAAAGCTTAATCGTAGTTCGTAATTACAAAGATGGAGATTGATAAAAGTAGTTCGGAATAATGCTAAGATAGATAAGAAGAGAGTGAGATTGCTTATCGTGGTGTTATGGTCGGCAAATGAGGAAGAAGAAATGATTTATGGCTGTGCCTCGAAGGGCTGCCTACGTACCCCAGACTGGGGATCAAGCCAGATCGTAGTTCATAGTTGGTCGGCATCGTGAGTTCGTTGGCGTGAGGTCAGCTCTCCCTTTTATGGTCGTTGGTGGTGAGGTTGTTCTCGTCGTTAGTCGTGGTGGTGAGTGAGCTCGGTTCTCATGGTGGTGGTGAGTGAGCTCGGTTCTCATGGTGGTGGTGGTGAGTTCGGTCTCTTGTTTGGCGAGGTGTCCTGTTCATGGTCGTGACGTTGAGAGTGAGGTCGTGTGGCGTGATGTTGTATCTCTCGTGGTCCTCTCCCATGGTCGTCATGCATGTTGCTTGTCATGCAAGTCATGCATGTTATTCCTTCTCTGCTCGGTTTCCATGCTCGCCTCCTCTGCTCGGTCATTGCTTGGCGAGTTGTTCTCGGCGAGTTCTTAGATTGAGGTCGTTGGTGGTGGGCTTAGCACAGCCCTCACCTAGCCCAGTCCAAATCAAATTACGGTCCATCAAGAATGAAGCCCATCATCACACCACTTGCTTGCACTATAAATAAAGGAGAGCAAAGCTGAAGAAGGGAGGAGGATCCAGGATCACCGACATAAAACAACACCACCAACATCAAAGCACCGACCACGATCGGCCAATCACGACCAAACTAAACCAACTCATCACCGAACTCATCCCTTTCTCATGAAAACTCACCGACCAACGACGACGACAAAAGGATCACGACCTCACCAAACTTGACGAACGCCGAGAGGATCACGATCCACTCAACATGACGACCTCGCCACCTCCGATCTCGCCATCTCCGATCTCGCCATCTCCGACTCCACCATCATCTCCGACCTCGCCACGACACCGAACCGAACGTGATAAACCAAGCATGACAAACGTGATGGGATCAACATGCATGGGAGCAACATGCATGACGAACAAACTTCACGACCACGCGAGCACGAGCTCACCGAACACGACCTCACTCTCATGACTCGCCGAAACACGATCTCACTCTCACTACAACGAGAAGAAGAGACGACCTCACGCCACGCAACCTCACGCCACACGACAAAGATGAGCTCACCACGCCGAACTCGTCATGCACCGTGCCGAACTCGCCATGCACCCCGCCGAACTCGCCAAAGATTGACCTCCGATCTCGCCGAACCCACGAGCCGACCTCAATCTAAGAACTCGCCGAGAACAACTCGCCAAGCAATGACCGAGCAGAGGAGGCGAGCATGGAAACCGAGCAGAGAAGGAATAACATGCATGACTTGCATGACAAGCAACATGCATGACGACCATGGGAGAGGACCACGAGAGATACAACATCACGCCACACGACCTCACTCTCAACGTCACGACCATGAACAAGACACCTCGCCAAACAAGAGACCGAACTCACCACCACCACCATGAGAACCGAGCTCACTCACCACCACCATGAGAACCGAGCTCACTCACCACCACGACTAACGACGAGAACAACCTCACCACCAACGACCATAAAAGGGAGAGCTGACCTCACGCCAACGAACTCACGATGCCGACCAACTATGAACTACGATCTGGCTTGATCCCCAGTCTGGGGTACGTAGGCAGCCCTTCGAGGCACAGCCATAAATCATTTCTTCTTCCTCATTTGCCGACCATAACACCACGATAAGCAATCTCACTCTCTTCTTATCTATCTTAGCATTATTCCGAACTACTTTTATCAATCTCCATCTTTGTAATTACGAACTACGATTAAGCTTTGTTCTTTCTCACTTGCCTTACTGCTCTATTTAACTGAAAATCTCCGAACCCTCGATATAAATTGATTTGTTAGAGACGTGCTCGAACACGGTTCAACAACCACCACATTTTTCTTTTCTATATCAACAACACATGTTTAAATCCGTAATCGTGCATCATTCAATAAGAAAAAATATTACAATATATAAGTCAGGACATTATCTTTCTTTTTATTATTTGTTACCATTTTTTGAATGGGAAATTGGAGTGGATGACCAAAAAAAAAATTATAATTAGGTAAATAACAAAAAAAAAATCTGAACAAGATATTCTCTATATATTATATATTAATACAATTTTACCCTTCATATTTTTTTATTTTTTTCTATTTCTCTCTCTCACGTCTTTCTCAGACCTTCATCTTCACAAAAAAAATTTTCCTCTAATCTCTCGCGGCCAATCCACCGCCATGGCCCATCGAACTCCTCCGCCGCAGCCTCTCTCGCCGACCCAATATCGCCGGTCCGCCGCAGCCTCTCTTACTGAGTAACCCATGATTGAGAAGATGAACCCCTCAATAGAAACCAGATCGCCGTCCACAAAAAACCCTTAACCGCCTTGATACCCGCTTCAACCTGACAAGCCCCAGTCGCCGATCTCGCCGCGTGCTTCATCGCAGTGTTGATCTCGCGGTTCTCTACTAGAAAGCTTCAACCCGTATCCAGTGAGGCTTTCTCAGGTTAGGAAATTGGATACCCAGATGAGATTGAGATTGATTTCTTTGGTTTTCCTGAATGTATCGTCTTTTGAAGCTTCGTAGCTTCGATTGAAAGCCGCACACGCGTCGTTGGTTGAGGAAACCATCAAAGCTGTTGATAAAGCTCTCGCTATCGTGAGAAACTTCTTTCTCATGAGGTAATGGCCGCATAATCTCCATCTATGGTGAGAAACAAGTTATCAATCTCTAGGGGAGGCAAAATCGAATGTAGCATAGTATGACTATGTTTTAATTCATTATACCTCTTCATATGTACATCTTCATTCATTATATCTATATATATAGAATGTCTATATATCAATTTCTGTACTTTTTTTTACTTTGTATGGAATGTCTATATATCATTAGATTTTTGGAATTTTGTTACGTAAACGTTTGTTTTTTTTGGTTAAATAGAAGTTCTATTTTTATTTTGATAAAAATATAGATGTGTTATGTTACGCAGTTGTCTGTTTATTGAGGTTATGAACTTTGGTTGTTGTAAATTTATATTATATATAGAGAATCTATTTCGTAGTGTTGTAAATGATGGTTTAATATATGTAATTTTGCTATTTTCTATTTGCTAATTTCATGTGTGTATAAAATGTCTATTCTGAAGAAAACTCATACAGTGATTAGCTTTGGTGCATCGGATCCAAGCTTCGTATTAAGTGGATTCTTCCCGTACATCGCTATAACCAAGAAATCGAAAGCTGCTCCATCACCGAGACAACTAGACTCGGCTTTTCCGTTAACGGCGAACTCTTTCTCGAGCGAATTGAAAAGCTTTGAGTTAGTGGATTCAATGCTTTTCCGTCGAGTAACGCAACGACTTGTGGATTCTTAGCGATGAAACCTCGAGGAGGCACATTGACACAAAACATGTTGGGTTCGTTGTCTTCTTCATTGCCTTGTGAAAGAGAAGAGAACATCTGTTTGTATAGAACGTCTATTAGTGTAGAACGTCTATTTGTATAGAACGTATATTAGTGAAGAACGTCTATTTTTTGTTTTCAATATTGGAAACAAATTTATATGTGTATAGAACGTCTATTTTTGTAATTTTGCAATTTGGTTGAGCCTCTTTTCCTTTGTTATTGAGACTATTTTGCTATTTGTTATTGGTTAAGACTAATTGAGACTATTTTGCTATTTTCTTGAGACGATCTGAGTCTCTTTTCCTTTGCTATGAAATGTTTATATTTTCTTTGAACGCATCAAAGGTTTTTGTACTATTTTTTCTGACATGGTATGGAAGGTTTATATATATGGATAAGCAAAGTGCACAAAGTTTTGTCATTTTCTCTTCTCTGAAATGAAATTTTGTTATTTTCTATTTGCTAATTTCTATGTGTGTATAGAACATCTATTTTTTTAGGAAAATCATTTAGTGCTTAGCTTCGATGCATTGGATTCAAGCTTTGTATCAACTGGATTCTTCCCGTACATAGCTCTAGATTTATGTAATGTCTATATTTCCTTTTGGTATGAAATGTCTATATTTCCTTTGAACCTTTCACTTAGATGCTCTTGTATCACGTGAGCTTCATTTCCTTTGGTATAGAAGGCCTGCAAAAAAAATAGTATGGACGGTCTATGTTTCTCAGTTGGAGACGAATGTATTGATATGTTGTAAATGATAGTTTAATTAATATATTGATGAGCAAAGTGCAGGAATGCTTCTATACTATTTTTTCACTTTGTATGAAATGTCTGTATTTTTTAGTTGGTAGATGTATTATTTCTTTGATTTTAAAAAATAGACTTGCTATGTTATTGAAAAAAATAGACTTTCTACGTTACAGGTGCTGTTATTGACGTATGAAAAAAAACTTCGGATTTGTTTTTCAAAATACAAATCATGTTAGACGTGAAATAAAATCAGTGTTTTTTTGGTACTAATACAAGGTTGAACCAGTTACTAGTATGCTAATTATGCAAAAAACAAAATCATTGGGGTAAACATATGTGGTGTTAGAATAAATAGTATAGTAAGTCTATTTTTCTTCCTGGATAAAATGCTACATCCCTAAAGCTTGTACACGAAGCTCTCTCTCTTGCTTAGTCACATGGCCAAAACGGTCAGAAAATTAAACCCATAGTTACTTATTTAATTTCTATTTATCTATGGCTATTTTCTTCATGATTTATTGAAAATTGGTTATTTCACCAATTCTCCCTTTTTGAAAAGGAAATCTCTTTACAAAAAGATTAAAAAAAAAAATCAAACTTGTAACATACCCATCCCAGAAGCCCAACTGCAGGCCCAGGAAGGAGAGGCCCAGTTGCAGGAAACCCTACCTGCACTCTATTTAAGAGAAGGAGAAGGGTTAGAGGAGCCTCATTTGTCTCCACAGCAACCAGAGCAGCCCGAGAGAGAGAGAGAGAGAGAGAGAGAGAGAGACGCCGCCGTCAGCTGTGAGCCGCCGTCGAGCCCGAGCCATCGCCGATCTTCGCCGCCGAGCCACCGCGAGTCGCCGCCGCCCGCATCCGAGCCGATCCGTGCGCCGTCCGAGATCAGCCGCGAGCCACTGCCCGTCCCGATCCACCGCCGCGAGCCTTGCCGGAGCCGAGGAGGAGCCGCTGAGCACCACCGCCTTTACGGCATCTTCTAGATTCGTTCTCCTTCGTCAGATCTGCAGAAAATCAAAGGTGAGGATTAGATCTAGGCTTTCTTCATGTTCAGTTGTTTCCTTTTAGTGTGTTGAGTCTAGATCTATTCAGGTTAGGGCGTGTTACGGAGTACGAGCACGTTTTCAGTGCGCATATTGATTGAGTTGCATTTGCTGAATGAAATGGATTAAGAAAGCATTAGATAAATAACCTGCATCCTTGTTTTATTACCCTGTTGTGTGAATAATGCTTGTAGCTTAGTTAGAAATGAGGTCATCGTCACTAAGAAGGGATCAGTGGTACGATTTGATTGATGGACCCGAGACCAGCAACCTGGTAGGCTTCCAACGGGGTTAAAAGGAGCATTCCCGAGCTTTAGGCCAGAGAGCCAAGTATGAGAAACGGCCGGAGAGCCATATAGATTCCCTTGCTTGTAAATTGATTGTGTACTGGTAGAGCGTTATGTTTGATACGTGTGTAGCTTTATACTTGGCATATTGGAAAGAAATGGTTGAATATGTTGAGAGTGTAGGTTTAGTTCTCACTGGGTAATCCAAATTACTCATCCCTCTCCCTTCTTTTCAGGTGAGTCCGATGAGGACGAGTATGTGGAGCTGGACGAGTAGTTCCAGTGTGGTGCGCCTTTTTCGGGAATCGAGTTTTATTCATTTAATTAGAACTTCAGTCATTTATTTTTAAAATATAATCGCTGTTTTTTATTTCGGTTTTATTTAATCATTTTGAACTATGAATTATTTGTTAGACTTGACTTTAATTATTTATTGGAATAAGTGAGACTTTAGAAATGTGGTAAGAAAAGTGTCAAAGCCGACACGTAGCCTTTAACCAGCGACGGGGTCGAAGGTGTCATGCCGGTTTGTCAGAATCCTTAAATAGGAAGGCGGCATCGGGTGTTCACAAAACTTTACCTCTATTGTGGAAGCCCCTTGGTCCAGTGGTTGACCAAAGGTTTATTAATGTTTCTACATCCGGAGTTAAGGAGTTCGATTCCCAGAGAATGCAAATTAAAGGAGACAAATTTTTAGGAAATTTTCAGCGCGGTGCAAGAATAGCCACTCGTCGTGGTCCAGCGTGTTAAGGGTATAGACCATTGATCGTGGATCCTTGTAGGTCGGTAGAATTGTCCATTGTAAAATCATCCATGTATTTGTTCTCATAATTTGTAATTGATAATATTTCAGACGATTATAAAAAAACTTTACCTCTATCTCGCTTTTTATTTTTTCTTAAAAATAGATTTTAATATTTAATTGTATTGATTTTGTAATGTTGTTTTTAAGGCAAAAAATATTGTTTTTCTTAATTAGTTCATTTCTTCTTGGATATCATACGATAATATCATATACGTATAATAATGTATACAAGACACATGTGAAATCCATTAAAATCTTGGAAACGACTTGGAGACCTAAAGCTTGGAAATCAAGGAAACGAAGAAGATCCGGCTGATGGATAATAGTAGGATAATTTGGAGAGAGATAAGAAACACAGTACCTCAGAAACAGCTCCGCCGTGATAACCGCCGTGACGAAGCTGAGAACGAGAGCGACTTCGAGAAATCGACGCAATTGACATGACAATTGTTGGAGGTGGGTTTCGCAACCCCCTTTTGGAAGTCCGTCTCGAATCAAAATCGGCCCATCAAGTAGTCGACCCATCAACCGATTAAGGCCCACCTAGGTCGGCCGTACAACCTCGGGAGAAATGAGGTGGAGTGCCACCGAGATCGGTCAGTACACTCTTTTCAACCAAGCGACATGTCCTTCCCCACCATCGATCTGTCCTGCCCCGACATCGATCTGTCCTGACCGACCGTACCGTTTAGGGTTTGGACATATCTGAACCACCGCCTTAATTTCAGTATAAATAGGAATGTACCCTCATTGTGAAAGGGGATCGAATTTTGGAATAAAAACTGATAGATTCATGGACACGCATGACTTGGATGAGGTCACGGAGGAAGCTTTGATCATTCCCGAAGGTCCCGTTACACGGTCCAAGACGAAGAAGTTAGCCGGAGCTGTTCGGAAACTACTTAACGACGTTCGGAGCGAGGATGAAGACCAGCTTACACACTATGCCTTGACCTCCATATCATTTACGAATTCTTCTTGAGGTTGGCCGCGAGTGTAAGTTGTTGTACTCTTTTTCCTATGCTCGGTTTTGTCCCAATAGGTTTTCCGAGTAGAGGTTTTAACGACGCAACGGCTTACACTTTCATATACGGTCCAATCGCAAGTTGAATTCCGAGGGACTTTTCCGAGGGATTATTTCCGAGGGACTTTGCCGAGGGATCACTTCTGAGGGAGCATTTCCGAGGGAGACTAGTCAAAGCAACCCAAGAGACATTCAACCCTTTTAGTCAAAGTCTTTGGTCTTAGTCTTCACATTTATGTGATTTTGTATTTTCCCATGCATTGTTTTTAGAGCTTTCTTCTTCACCCCTTCATCTTCTTTTCCTATAAATACTCTTTGTAATCTTTCATTTCAAATCATCCAATTTTATAAACCTTTCTTTGAGATTTTCTCTCTTGTTCCTTTGGAACTTTTCGATCTCCTTGCTGGTTAGCCAAAGAAATCATTTCGATCATTGGGTGGTTAGCTCGTGATTGGAAACCGTTCACTAGGTGGTTAGCCGACGTGTTCAAATCGATTCCGAGGTGGTTAGCCAAAGAGTCACAACGTTCCTTAGGTGGTTAGCCTTCAGATCGGGTTTACTGAGTGCAATCCATAGCCCTCGACGCAACCATTCACTTCCCCCGCCTTGTTCATTCATGGATTATCCGTTTTCGATTCCGCTTCAATACCGTCAAGAGTGTGCGAATTTTGGGAGGATCTATCAAGTGGTATCAGAGTCACGCTCTTGATTACCCCGGTATTTTCTAAACTTTTTTACTCTTTTCATATTATTATTCTTTCTATCTTTTGTATCAAAACCAATTCAAAACAAAAAAAAAGGATTTCGTAAATAAATAAATAAATAAACGAAAAGACAACTCAAAACAAAATATATATATTGGTTCGTAATTCTTCACTTTCTATCTATCTTAGTTTGACGATTTGTTTTTTGAAGCTACCATCGATTTGTTTCGATTTAGTTCCTTAAGAACCGAGGAGAACTTCTAGTGCGTTGTGAGGATATTGTGAGTGTTGAGTGAACAAATTTGAGAGAAACACTTGTGAGATTATTTTACTAACGTGTTTGCTCATTTTTGCGAGGTACAATGTCTGATGAAAGTAAAATCGCCACTTCCCGGACGAGAAGGGAAAGAGATGCTGCAATGAATAGTAAGGTGGATGCCATAACTCTCATGATGAATGAGATGAGAAATCAATTGGCCGCCCTTAACGTTAGGACGCCGGTGAGACAAGAAGGAAACAACGGAGCTAACTTAGCCGAAAGTCACAGTTCTGATCATAGCGTTGGTCAAATAAATCCGTGAGTCCCGCCGAGGCATAGGCGAGCCAACAACCAAAACCGGCAACAACACCAACAAGGCGAGAACGGCGAGAACGGCGAGAACGGCGAGAATCCGTTTCACGATTTAGCCGATGAATCCGAGGGAAACCAAAACCAGCAACAACCGGCTAGGAGGAGAAACGATCTCGGTGGTTTAAAACTTCGCATTCCCCCGTTCTACGGAACGAACGATCCCGATGCATTTCTCGAATGGGAAAAGAAAATTGACCTAGTCTTTGGGTGTCAAGACTTTTCCAAGCAAAAAAAGGTTAGGTTGGCCGCTACGGAATTTCATGGCTATGCTGTTGATTGGTGGGATAGTGTTGTGACAAGCAGGAGACGCCAAGGTGTAAATCCTGTTGAGACGTGGGACGAAATGGCAAGATTGATGCGGATGCGGTTCGTACTGATTCACTATCACCGCGAGCTACACCAAAAGTTGCGTAGGCTATCACAAGGTACTAAGGGAGTTGAGGATTATTACCAAGAGATGGAGAAGCTCATGCTCAAAGCCGATGTTGATGAGCCCCGTGACGCGACTATGGCCCGTTTCCTAACCGGGATGAATCGCGATTTGCAAGATCGCATGGAGATGCAATCCTATAACACCGTTGAGGAGTTGTTGCATAAGGCGATTCTCGTGGAGCAGCAACTTAAGAGGAAAAGTGTCTCACGCTCACCGTTTGTCTCCAAGCCGGGCTACACAAAAAGCGATAAGCCGAGTTACCCAGCCCGAACCGATACTAAGCCAAAGACGGATTACAAGCCTAGTTCGTCCGGTCACGATTACAAGGGTAAGGCTGAAGTTTCTAATCCTATTCGGAATCGTGATATCGAGTGCTTTAAGTGTTGGGGCAAATGTCAATATGCGAACAAGTGTCCGAACCAACGTGCGATGATCATATTGGATGGAAGTGAAATCGTGACCGATAACGAAGATGATGAGGAGGACTTTAACTCCGCACCCGTCTATATTGACGATGATGAACACGCAGTTGAGGGAGAACTACTTGTAGCTAGACGTGTTCTACTTTCTCAAGAGCCGTTCGTGGTACACGAGCAACGTGAGAACTTGTTCCACACTCGGTGCAAAGTTAATGGTAAGACATGCAGCCTTATAATCGATGGAGGTAGTTGCACGAACGTTGCTAGCACGACTATGGCTGAGAAACTTAACTTGGAGATGAGGAAGCATCCGCGGCCGTATAGCCTTCGATGGTTGAGTAACCAAAAGCAACTAAAGGTAACACATCAAGTCTCGGTACCTTTATCTATTGGCCGTTATGAGGATGAGATCCTATGCGATGTATTACCGATGGAAGCCAGTCATATCCTCCTTGGAAGACCATGGCAATACGATCGGAGAGCCGTTCACGACGGTTATGCCAACAAACACTCCTTTGAGCATTAAGGACGGAAGATCACTCTTGCCCTGTTATCTCCACATGAGGTGTATCTAGATCAGCTCAAACTCGAGCAAAACCGCAAAGGTAAAAGCATTGTGAGTGATCCCCCAAACACTTTATCTACTAAAAACGAGAGTGAGAGTTCGAGAAAATCCAAGTCAAAGGCCTTTGAGGGAAAACCCGTGAGAAAATAAACTCTTTTTGTGAGGCCGAGTGAGATTAAGCATGCTCTTGTCACTAAGCAACCTTTCGTTTTGCTTATCTTTAAAGATGCTCTCGCTAGTTTAACTAAACCCGAGCCGGATCTCCCGAGCAATGTGTTGTCTCTTTTGTAGGAATATGGTGATGTCTTTCCGGAAGATAGCCCCGATGGCTTACCGCCCATTCATGGGATTGAACATCAAATATACTTCGTTCCCGGAGCAACACTTCCGAACTGGCCCGCTTATCGAACCAATCCGGTTGAGACCAAAGAGCTCCAACAACAAGTCGGTGAACTTATGGAGAAGGGTCATATCCGGGAAAGTATGAGCCCATGTGTCGTTCCGGTATTACTTGTGCCGAAGAAAGACGGATCGTGGAGGATGTGCGTTGATTGCCGAGCCATCAACAATATCACGGTAAAGTATCGCCATCCGATCCCTAGGCTAGATGATATGCTAGATGAAGTTCATGGATCTAGTATCTTTTCTAAGATAGACTTGAAAAGTGGTTATCACCAAATTCGGATGAAGGAAGGTGATGAGTGGAAAACCGCTTTCAAAACTAAGCACAGTTTATATGAGTGGCTTGTTATGTCGTTTGGTCTTACGAACGCCCCTAGCACTTTCATGCGTCTTATGAATCATGTTCTTAGGTCGTTTATAGGTGTCTTTGTGGTTGTTTATTTTGACGACATTCTGATTTATAGCAAGACCCTTGATGATCATGTAGGACACTTGTGTTTGGTCTTAGACGTGCTTAGGAAAGAACTTCTTTTTGGCAACTTTAAGAAATGTTCTTTTTGTTCGGATAACGTTGTGTTTCTAGGTTTTGTGGTGAGTTCTCAGGGCATACAGGTTGATGAGGACAAGATTAAGGCGATCCAAGATTGGCCGAGTCCTAAAACGGTGGGTGAAGTCCGAAGCTTTCACGGCTTAGCCGGTTTCTATAGACGGTTCGTTCGGGATTTCAGCACCATTGCAGCGCCACTAACCGAAGTGATCAAGAAGGATGTGGGCTTCAAGTGGGAACAAGCTCAAGAGGACGCTTTTCAGCTCCTAAAACACAAGCTTACTCACGCCCCTCTTCTCGTTTTACCAGATTTTATGAAAACATTTGAAATTGAATGCGATGCTTCTGGTGTAGGTATAGGTGTCGTGCTAATGCAAGAGAAGAAGCCAATCGCCATCTTTAGTGAGAAACTCGGTGGAGAAACTCTCAACTACCCGACGTACGACAAGGAGTTCTATGCCTTAGTCCGTGCACTCCAAATGTGGAAACACTATCTTTGGCCGAAGGAGTTCATGATCCACACCGATCACCAATCACTTAGGCATTTGAAGAGCCAACAGAAGTTAAACAAAAGACATGCCCGTTGGATGGATTCGAGATGATCAAAGGAGCTTATGCATCCGACCCCGATTTCCAGGAAGTATTTCTAACTTGTGCTAAATTTGCTTCGGGAAAATACTTTCGTAGTGACGGATTCTTATTTTATGAGAACCGATTGTGTATTCCTAACTCTTCTTTGCGAGACCTTCTTGTTAGGGAAGCACATGGCGGTGGCTTAATGGGACACTTTGGCGTGGCTAAGACTCTTTTGGTGGTGCAAGACCACTTCTTTTGGCCGCACATGAAGCGAGACGTGGAACGGATTTGTAGCCGATGCACAACATGTAAGTTAGCTAAATCCAAAAGCCAAAGCCAAGGTATGTACACTCCTTTGCCGATTCCTAGTGCACCATGGACCGACATTTCAATGGACTTTGTGGTGGGCTTGCCGAGAACTATGAGAGGTAGTGATTCGGTCTTTGTTGTTGTAGATAGGTTTTCTAAGATGGCTCATTTCATTCCATGCCATAAAACCGATGATGCAATTAACATAGCCGATTTGTTCTTTAGAGATATTGTATGTTTGCATGGGATGCCTAGGACAATAGTTTCGGATAGAGATACCAAGTTCCTTAGCTATTTTTGGAAGACCCTTTGGTCTAAACTAGGAACTAAGCTATTTCTCACGCAAACCGATGGTCAAACTGAGGTGATCAATAGGACCTTAGGGACACTTTTGCGGACGACAATAAAGAAAACTCTTAAGTCGTGGGAAGATTGTTTGCCTCATGTCGAGTTTGCTTATAATCGTGATGTGCATTCTACTACTTCTTTTTCTTCTTTTGAACTTGTTTACGGTTTTAATCCGCTTACACCTTTGGATCTAACTCCTTTGCCTTTGAGTGAACGTGTAAGCATGGATGGGAAGAAGAAGGCCGAGCTAGTCAAGCAAGTGCATGAGAAGGCAAAGCAACATATCGAGCACAAAACAGAACAATTCCGCAAGTATGCCAACAAAGGTCGGAACAAGAAGACATTTGAACCCGGTGACCTTGTTTGGATCTATTTGCGAAAGGAGCGGTTCCCGGAGGAACGGAAATCTAAACTCTTGCCGAGAGTTGATGGACCATTCACGGTTTTGGAGAAGATCAATGATAACACTTACAAAATGGATCTTCAAGGTAAGTACCCCGTTAGCTCTAGCTTCAACGTTTCTGATATCATTCCTTTTATTGCAGATGAAGCAGATTTGAGGACAAATCCTTTTCAAGAGGAGGGGGATGATAGATTCATGGACACGCATGACTTGGATGAGGTCCCGGAGGAAGCTTTGATCATTCCCGAAGGTCCCATTACGCGGTCCAAGACGAAGAAGTTAGCCGGAGCTGTTCGGAAACTACTTAACGACGTTCAGAGCAAGGATGAAGACCAGCTTACACACTACGCCTTGACCTCCATATCATTTACGGATTCTTCTTGAGGTTGGCCGTGAGTGTAAGTTGTTGTACTCTTTTTCCTATGCTCGGTTTTGTCCCAATGGGTTTTCCGAGTAGAGGTTTTAACGAGGCAACAGCTTACACTTTCATATCCGGTCCAATCGCAAGTTGAATTCCGAGGGACTTTTCCGAGGGACTTTTCCGAGGGATTATTTCCGAGGGACTTTGCCGAGGGATCACTTCCGAGGGAGCATTTCCGAGGGAGACTAGTCAAAGCAACCCAAGAGACATTCAACCCTTTTAGTCAAAGTCTTTGGTCTTAGTCTTCACATTTATGTGATTTTGTATTTTCTCATGCATTTTTTTAGAGCTTTCTTCTTCACCCCTTCATCTTCTTTTCCTATAAATACTCTTTGTAATCTTTCATTTCAAATCATCCAATTTTATAAACCTTTCTTTGAGATTTTCTCTCTTGTTCCTTTGGAACTTTTCGATCTCCTTAGTGGTTAGCCAAAGAAATCATTTCGATCATTGGGTGGTTTGCTCGTGAGTGAAAGCCGTTCACTAGGTGGTTAGCCGACGTGTTCAAATCGATTCCGAGGTGGTTAGCCGAAGAGTCACAACGTGCCTTAGGTGGTTAGCCTTCAGATCGGGTTTACCGAGTGCAGTCCATAGCCCTCGACGCAACCATTCACTTTCCCTGCCTTGTTCATTCAAGGATTATCCGTTTTCGATTCCGCTTCAATACCGTCAAGAGTGTGCGAATTTTGGGAGGATCTATCAAAAACGCTCGTACAACTATTCGAACCGATCTCATACTTAGAAAAAGAGGAACCGATCTATCATCCGCTTAAAAATAACATCGATATTCAATACACTTCAAAGATCGCAATAAAAACCGACCTGTTCTTACTTATCTCTATAAAAAATATCCCGACCTCGATTGTCTTTATTATTCACCGATCAATAACTTTATACTTTAATCGAAATTCTTCGAGCTTCCTCTTCGAATACTTACTAAAGTTATTCGGTGACAATAACTGATACAACAACAATATATACAAGAAGATCTGCCTCCTAATAAATTAACATGAGCCTTAATTAAAACGAAACTCGTTGTGTTCAGGTTTTCCAACGGGCCTTTATCATTTATTTATATATATTTTTTTTGAACCGAACTCGGTCTCTGAGTACAACATGGCACAGTCACAGAGCCATAAAAGTTTTTGAAAAAGATTACACATAGTGCAAAGCGCAAAGCACAAATTAAGATAGTTGAAAAATATAATACCGAATCATCCGCTGCGGTATAGATAAGAGAACATCTTAAAAGATATATCTAGCCACGACCACGAACCCTTCTTTTTCCGCTTCGTCCACGACCATGATTACCTCGTCCAGCAGTTACGGGTTGCCATTGCATCTCCTTAGCTTTTGTTGACGGTTTAACTGGTCTTTCCCGAAGCAATCTTTGTCCGGCGGGGGTCAAAAATTCCTTCGGGTCCGAATCATCGTCTAAAACCGGAGTTTCGTCGTCGTTATCGTCTTCGGTATCCGAAGAGTCTAAAGAGGAAAAAAAATTGGGACATAATACTGAGCTGGATACACTCCTACGCAAACTGATAACTCTATTATTTTTTCTTCTGATTATGTACTTTCTTGTATAACAGTCATTGTCGAATGTTGGATTCAGTTAGAGATTGACTTTTCCAGGTTAAAGGGAATTCATTTCCCTCATCTTATGGGTTTGCTGTAGTGGAAAATCGTCAAAATAATCTTCTTCGTCTTCGGATGTATTTAGCTGAAGAGGTGGTGCATATAACCAAAAATACTAAATCCTCTAGAACAAAGCCATTTATCCAAGCTCTCTCAAACATGCGCTCTCTTATTACATCGTCTGCCAGCCCTATAGACAAAAGGGTATTCAGTTTAAAGGTCAGTTGCTAGCAACTATGTATAAGTACGTATAGCATGTGTTTTCTCATGAATGTGATAATACACAGCCTCAATTATGTTTAGGTTTTGTTGTGCTGTGCTAGTTTGCCTTCTCTTTTTTTTTTTTTTTCTCTTTCTCTTCTGTAATACTAGTTAGAATCTGATTTGTTAATGTTACGCTAGCTGAATATTTTTGTCGGCTGTTGCATAAGCTTAAGTGCTTGTTGTTGACCTGTAAATTATCCTTTCTAGATAGAATATAGCTCTTTCATACAGCGTCTTTCATGGTATGGTATGTTTATTTTGCAGTTATGTGGTTTATCAACCATTATTAGCACTACGATCAGTCAGTTCACTTCCTTTCAAGGATTTAATCTTTACTGCAGCAGAAAAATCTTGTGGTTTTGGAGATGAAGCCTGGATAATTTATGGATCTCTGAATGATTTCTTTAACGAAAATCTTAATAAATCCCAAAAAGAGGCAATTGATGTAAGGCTGACCTCGTAATTTCTTTCCTTGAGACTTTCACAGTTTCCTTTGACAAAAATTTCGGCTCTTTGTCTCAAACTCTTATTTTGCAGGTTGGTCGATCAAGAAAATCCCTCGTCTTAATTCAGGTTGACTTCTCCATTTAACTTGTTTTATTAATTTTGAAAGATATATTACTTAGCTTTTTCTTTTTAAGACACCGTACTTGTTCATACTTGAATGTCCTTCGATGCGAATGCCCTCAATTGACATGAAGTAAACATTCTCCAACATGCTTACTGAGCTAGCACTCAATGTCTTTCTGTTTGTCTGTCAAGATTGCCTTCAAAAGGAGTGTAGATGATATAAGTTGGCAGTAATTTTGAACTTGTTGACTACGTGGATGTGAGAGATTTGTTGTCAAATTGCATTGAAAGTTAACACTTAACAAGGATATATAGCATAGTTGTTTTTAAAATTGCATTGACAAGCAGTTGAATTAAACTAGTTACAATTTGATTCGAATACTAATGACTCGATCCTTCTCTAGGGTCCTCCAGGTACTGGGAAAACTCAGACGATTCTTAGCACTCTTGGTGCCATTATGCATGCCACTCCAGCAAGAGTCCACTCGAAGTACGATTTTTTATGTGCTATCCTCTTGATGCTTGCTTAACTTTTTGCAGTTCTGATTTAGGCTCCAGATATAATTAAATATGCTTTCTTATGCTTCTCAATCTGGTGGATATTCCGTTTTCTTTCCATGATAGGGATATGGAGCATGCAGTAAAGCGTCGAATTCAGATGACCATTGAGGAGAAGTATGGCTCTCCTGTCATTTAAGATCTTTTAAATATATCTATACTCAGTTCTCACATACCCAAACTTGTATCCATAATGACCAGGAAATGTTATCATTAACTACATCATATCATGTTTTATCTGAAATCTTGAAACTCAATGGGAAAAAGAATAACTATGCATTGCATGAATAGTTTGGTCTAAAATATCACATACCATATATCCCTCTTGGTGAAGTTATCTCAGTATTTCTTTTGTCTGCAGATACAGTCACCGGGAACGAGCTTCTCCTTGGATTTTTGGTGTCAACCCCCGAGATGCTATTATGCCTGAGGATGGTGATTATGGTTTTTTATAACCTCAGGAAATGATTTGGTAAGTCAGTAGATTTTATTCTGAGACACATGCTAATAAACTTACTTATCTTATTCACTATTTTTGAAAGAAACCCGAGGTTGTTAATGCAAGTCGAAAGTATAGAATACGTGTACTTGTCTGTGCTCCATCAAACTCTGCACTTGATGAGATTGTGTTGAGGCTTCTGACTACGGGTATGTGGTTTATCCCATACGTTGTTTCATTATTTGAAAGTGGTAATGGTCTTATGTGTTATGGTTTCTGCACTTTCAGGTCTTCGTGACGAAAACGCCCAGACATACACACCCAAAATAGTACGAATTGGTCTCAAGGCACATCACTCCGTCATGTCAGTATCATTGGATCAGCTTGTATGTATCTTGTAGCTCTTACACTTTGATTTCCTTTTGTCATGGGTTAGTGCTCAATTTAACCTCTTTTAGAGAATATTCAACTAGGATCTCACTGTCATCAGATCACTAAATGCTTGTTGGTTGTGGTATGTTAAGAATATTCATTTAAAAGGAATGACACCTGTAGAGAGAACAAAGAACGAAGTTACAAATTTGTTGATAAATCTTGTCCTTGTGTACTGTTCTTAGAAACACTCTTTTTCAGGTGGCACAAAAGCGTGGCTCAGCCATCGATAAACCGAAACAAGGAACCACAGGAACTGATATAGATAGTATCTGCACTGCAATTGTATGAAGAATTAACCCTCATTGATGTAATTCAAAGCTTTTCTTTCTTTTTTCTTCCCTGAATATCCACTTACAGGTGTTTGCTACCCTAAGCTTCAGTGGCTCAGCACTTCTCGCTAAATCTAACCGTGGTTTCAATGTTGTTATCATAGATGAAGCTGCACAAGCTGTAAAGCCCCTCTGATAGAATACGGACTATAAATGTCTGATTGTCTCACCTTTAAATGTAGATATAAAAATGCCATGCTTTCTTTTTGAAACTCAAGTTGCATGAGACTTTTGTCATGGCGTGTCAATACATAGAGTTGAGTAATTTCTTTGCAGTTTCCCTGACCTATGTTGAACTATCCGGAAACTGTTATATCTCAAAAGTATTTGTTGTTTGCTATGTAAGTGAAGTTAGCTTTTCACTGATAAAAGGTTTATGCAGGTAGAGAAAATGATGTATTTCCTTTCATTTTGGCTACTGTAATCTCAGCTACTATAATCTCAACTGTTGCTCAGGATTCTGGCTAAGTGCTTTGAACCACTCATTACGTCCAAACTTTATCTGTTTATATGTCTCTGCGTATATTGTATTGACACTATTGGATTGATGTATTTCCTTTCTTCGATGAAGCTACGGTACAAGCATGTTCGAGAGACTTCAAAAGGCTGGCTATCCTGTGACCCAATTCCGGATGCATCCAGAGGTATGGACATTTTCATCTAGAATCCACTTGAGATAGCATTTCACAAGGTTCTCGACCAGCCAAAACTTATTTTTCTCGTCTGAAAATTAGATAAGGAGCTTTCCGTCAAAGGAATTCTATGAAGAGGCACTGGAAGTTGGAGCTGACATTGAAGACCAGACTACTCGTGACTGGCACAAATACCGTTGCTTTGGTCCGTTTTGCTTTTTCGATATACATGAAGGGAAGGAGTCTCAACTGGTTCTCGGGTAAATCTAGATGAGGTTGAATTTGTTCTTCTCATCTACCACAGACTCGTAACCATGTACCCGGAGCTAAAGTCAAGTTCTCAGCTACCAAGTAAAAACTTTCAAAGATCGGTTTAAGGAGATGTTTGGTGCAGAGTCAGAAAAAGTGGTTGATATCAACACTGTCGGTGGGTTCCAGGTCAATATTCTACTCTCTTTCTCACATTTTAAAATCAGTGGTGCTGATAAACAAACTAGATTGTGAACTCAGCTTGTAAAGAGGACTTACGGTTTTCATCCATTTGTCTTTTGTTGCAATATTTTCATGCGTCAGAGCTAATGATAAAGGAGAAATCGGATTTCTCTCTAATTCTCGGCGGATGAATGTTGGGATTACAAGAGCTAAGTCTTCTGTATTGGTAAGAAAAAATAAAAGAAACATTTCATAGACACTATTCTTTGACTTTTCTGCATATTTATACCATCTTTCTATGTTATATCTCACTGATACATTCTCTATGTTAAAAGTATCAACCTTGCTGCAACATATCGCCATATCGGGATCAAGAAACAAGGGTTTGTTTTTGTTGGTGTTTTGTATAGGCCATTGACCAATTTCTTCAGCGAGGAGAATCTGGAGACGATGATAGTAACGGAGAAGGACATGGAGATTCCTGATGCACCAGGGTTTGAAGATAAAGCTCCTCCGGTTGCAAATTACGGTGGAGATGATGATAACGACTTTGGAGATGGTGATGCTGGTCAAGACGATGCAGATTTCGCGGAAGAAGACTAAAAACTATAAAGACGCATGTTGGTTCTAATTTTTGTATGGTCTTTTTGGTTTAGATTTAGTTAAATTGACCATAAATGTCTTTACTTCTGCTACAATGATCTCATTAGGTTCTCACTATTTGAAGAACACATGCACAATTATTTTAGGTATAGAAAACTAAAAAGATGATATTGCTAGAATACATTATCATAATTTGGATAAAACTACGAGATATAACAGTTTTGTTTTTGGTAATTTACAAGAAAATCTGTTTTATTACTTCAAGTTTTTATACATTTTTAGTTTGGTTTCACATATATATATATATATATATATAGAAGATAAACCAAACTGCATACCATCATATTAAATGAGACAGGACTAGCTGGCAAACTTAAGTCAAGCAATAAACATTCTTCCACCAGTAGAGCTAGTTTTAAACATCAATTAAAAGATAGAACTAAGAGATTTTGAAAAGCATTCACCCTGGAGCATCCACAAGCCTTCTCCATATCTCCTCTCACAGAGACAGAGTTATGTTTTCTCCTTCTCCCACATTGTAATGTGCAAGTGACCTGTTGTCGTCCTCTAAAAAACCGGCTTTTCCGCTTAACTTGAGCCTGTCTGCAGGAATTTGGATCTCTCCAGCTATTTTCTCCTTCAAACTTGCCACGTTTTCCGATAAAGACTCCAGTGTGATCTCAATGACATTGGCAACAATCACCCTGATTGTAGCTGGACCCTGAAAATGTGTATAACTGCGAATTAGATACAACTCTCAAGACGACCCAAAAAAAAAAACAAAGACTTGTCAGAGCCTGAAGAAAACATCACCGAGTGTTGAGCAAGAAACTGGTCTTCTGGAACAAGGGCTGGCTCGGCAAACTTTTGTCTACTTGGCTCTGGTTCATCCTCAGTTCCAGGTGGTGGCAGGTCTTGATCAGCCTCCTTGTTAGCAAAATCCTTCTCCAAAGAAGCATGCCAATTAGTCATAGCCTTCTCCGAGCCCTTGGTCTGCCAATCAAAGTTTTGGGAAGCATCCCATTGAAGACAGGGGAAAAAACGGTCAGTAATGGCCGCCCTATAAGCGTTATTCTCACTCAGCTTTTGTTCCAAATCTTTGGGTGGCATTAATATTTTCGAATACTCAACAACCAATAGACGGAAACGTGTGAACCATCTACCATCTGGCTTCATAAACTCTAACTGAGGAAGGGCTCTTTTCGCCACATCCACGCAAAAACCATCCCCATACCACGCCACAAACTGTGCTGTGAGCTTGATAGTGTAAAACTCCTCGAGCGTCGTCATACCTTTAGGAAACCTAAATTCTAGAAGATCAGGCAGATGCCTGATGTGAGACCGAGGAAGAGGATCACCCTCAATCTCATCATCTGAATCCTCATCTTGCTGACCCTGAGCAAGGTATTCGTTAAGCTTCTGCTTGTAAAATGGGTGAAAGGGATCTGACCTCTTCAAAAAGTTGTAGTTGCGAAATGGATTGTTTGGATTGTTTACATCAGAGTACATGATCGACCTCTCAATACTCATCTCAGCCTTCAAACCCTTTTTGGAGACTAAACGTGCCGTATTCTCGAGAATACTTCTGAAATGACCTAGAGGTGGCTCAATGATTTGGATACTACTCCTCGTGGTGTGATCATCAGTTTCTTGAATATCTTGAGAACCAAGGTATTCAGCAAGCTTCTTCTGGTATATTTCGTGAAAAGGATCTTCTGAGCTCCTCAAAAAGCCGAATCTTGCATCTTCCGGAAACGAGGCGATGATCATCTTCTCAATCTCCAACCCGTTTTTGGAAACGAAACGGGCCGTTTTCTCCACAATAATTGGAGCTTCATCTGAATTGTTTTGCCCTGATTGCAAATCATTCTGCGTCATTTTTTTTTCTACAACCAGAAGATGAAAATTAATATCAGATTCTTCGAATTTCAGTTTTGATTGGTTTAAAAACATTAAAGGTCGACACAAATTCAGAAGAAAACATCGGTAGGATAAGGAAGATAAATCGAAATACCTGTACCGAAGAAGCGGAGAAGGAACGAACGACTTTGAGATCTAAAGCCTGGAAACGAAGAAGATTTTCCAATGGGCTTGACTTTATTATTTGGGCTTCTAATTCCGGTCCATAATCATTTGCTAGACCGACTTAGTGATAGAGAGGAATTGTGTTTTTTTCCCCCCCAAGTTGGCTGGCCGTTTTAAGTTTTGGCCCACGCGAGTAAACAAACGCTAAAGTTTTCAGCTTTTCTAAGGTTTGTGATCTTCAAGTACATATTGATGTACCTAATGCACATGAAAACCGAACCAGAATTCATCCACCACACACCTGGAGAACAATAACTTTTTTTTTTTTTTGAAAGAATGTTAAATTTATTCAGACAAAAAAATCAAGTTTACAACATGTGTGAACGTTTAAGAATATGACAGCTGAATCTAAAAGCAGAAAATTATTTAGACATGTCTAGGTAAGAACCAAAAAACAATACTATCCTCATATTGTTGCTCTCCTAAGGCGCGGATCAAATTGAGTCGGTTTCTCATTTGTTTATCGATGAGTTTGCTGAGTCGTTGAGGTGTTGAAGGTGCTTCTCCGTGTCGTCTTCCATTTCTTTCCCGCCAAACACTATAAACCACTGCCTGGAAAATATACCTCATGATGAATAGAGGGATGTTACCTTGCGATGAGTCAGAGAGAAAACCAACGAGCGTATTCCAGTCCGTAGTGTACTGCTCCTTAAAAATACCTCGAGTTAGATTTTCCCATATTTGAGCTGAGAAACGGCATGAGAAAAATAAATGGTTTCTTGTTTCGGGGTGGCTTTGTCATAAGGTACAATAGAATTGAATAGTTGGGCTCCATTGTTGCATTTGTACCGATGTGCTTAGGCGGTCATGTATAGCCAACCAAACCATGAAGGAGAACTTGGGAGTTGCATATTTAAATCAGACCCCTCGTGCCCATGTCACAACAGGTTGCTGCTCACAAATAATTTTCCAAGTTTTCCTTGTTGAGAATTGTTTCTTGAACTTATCAGAAGTGTGTCTCCAAAGCGCGACATCAGATGTGTTCTGTCGAGCACTTGTTTTCTGATTATCGATTTCTTCTTCAGCCTGATTCAGCAGTGTCGAGCGATGTCGTCGTCGCCTATGACTGGTCATAACCTCTTCTATAGTTGCATTGGCCAAAATTCCCAGATCAATGTACCCTCTTTCACCAAAAATGCCAATCAATCTTCCCATCGAGCACCAAGAGTCTTGCAAAAATGAAGTATATCTTCCGTTATGAACCTCCATTTTATGAAATCCCTTCGCTAACTCTCTGAATTTGAGGATCTTCCTCCACATCAAGGATCCAACTTGTGTTTTCTCCTTAATAGACCAAAAGGAGCCTTTATGTATCAGATACTTTTTGAGCCAATTCACCCACATCGAGTTGTTTGTCGAACATATTCTCCAAATAAGCTTCAAAACACAAATTGTATTTAGCTGCTTCAGGTTTCTCAGGCCTAAACCTCCCTCGTTTTTTGGCTTACAAACCTCTGTCCAAGCAATTTTTGCACAGTGAGGGTTTAGATCGGGGCCTGACCAAAGGAAGGCCGAGCAGAGTTTCTCGATATCCTTGATACAGGATCCTGGTAGTCGAAATTCCATTAGCCAGAAGTTTGCTAAACTCATGATAACTGAACTAATTAATTGTAGACGTCCTGCATATGAAAGATAACGGGCTGTCCAGGTATTAATTCTCACCTTGATCTTCTCCACCAGAGGTAAATAATCATTTGTAGTCATACGTTTCGTTAGTAACGGGAGGCCCAAGTAACAGACAGGGAGCTGTCCCGATTCTAGTGGGAATTGGTCCAAAATTGTTTCACGATTTTCATGAGAAATACCAGCCAAAAATAATGTAGACTTCTCAATACTGACTGATATATCATGGTTTTTACCCCTTTTAAGCCATGATATAAGTCCGTTTTATAGAGTCTTTCTGCTATTTCGTAGTGTTTTAGAGTCTTTTACAGGTTTTGGCACGTTTGGAGCATAATTGGAGATATTGGAGCTTTCTGGAGCATTTTGGAGCAAAGCTGAAGTTCGTGTTGCTGAGTACCCGATTTCACGTCGAGCATCGATCGATACCTCCTTGGTATCGATCGACACTCATCGAGGCAGACACGACCCGCGACTTTAATGAAGAGTTGAAGAATTGCAACTTGGTCCAGAAGTCTTTAATATTTACAAGAAGCCCCAAAACGTGATTTATGTTATTTATAGGGATTTTACAGCCACTTTGTTGGCTATGCTTTATTTTCTAAACTTTGATTCTACTTTTGGTTTTTGGAGAGACAACTCTGAACTCCTGTTTTTATTGATTTCTTTGATGATCTATTCAATCATGTCGATTTCATTCTCCATGTCTGAGTAGATCCACTTTAGGTTCAGGGTTCTCATAAGAGTTTTCTCTGAATGCTAGGTTGATTAATTTATTAGGATTCACTATCTGAATTAGTTCTTCACCTTAGGTTGTTCTCAAATCTAATTCTAGGTTGACGAATCTGGAACTTAGATCTTAGGATAATTGATTAGGCACGACAGTGTGATTAATTACCTGATAGAATCTTAGGTGAGCAAATTGATTATTCGCAAAGAGATTTGGTTTAATTGATTTGTGAACATATCAAACCTGATATTAAAGCTGATTTAGACTTTAGGATTCGCAAAGAGATTTGGAATTCCTAGGATTTAGATTTAGATAATTCTCGCAACGACAGTTGGTTAATTATACCTTAGTGATTTGAGTTCAAGAACTGCGCTAAATCTGAATCCTCCTAGTTAGTTTATCTGCATTCATTGATTTCCTGAGAAATACCATGAGCCTATCTTTCTCCCAATTGAATTACAACACTTTTAATTTACGCATTACTTTCAATTACATCTGAATTGCTTAGCTTAATTCTCACGTATATAATCTATTGTGCGTTTCTGTGAGTCCTTGTGTTCGACCCCTAGCTATACTACGACAACTGCTTTAGTATCTAATTAGGGTATTAATTTGAGCATATCACTGATTCTCAAACCTGATGCCCTTGCAAACTCATCAAAAACAGCAAGGATATCCTCTATAGATCTCTTCGTTCCATCAGCAAAAACAAGTTTATCATCGGCAAAACACAAGTGAGTAAGAGGAATATTTTGACATCTCGGGTGGTAACCAAATATCCGATTATGTGATGTTGTGTCTAGCATCGCAGAGAGAACGTTCATACAAATGACGAATAGATATGGCGACAATGAGCATCCCTGCCTTAGACCCCTTTCACTCTGAAAATATCCCGCTAGCTCCCCATTTACTTGAATCGAGAAGGATGCAGTAGAGATGTAAAGATTAATCCAATGGATGAATTTGTCTGGGAAATTCAGAGCATGCAATATATTCAGTAGGAAAGGCCATTGCACCGAATCAAAAGCCTTGGATATGTCTATTTTGAGAGCACACCGCGAGGAGATGGATTCTATGTGGTAATCTTTGACTAGTTCTGTAGCAAGTAGAAGGTTCTCCATCAACAATATGTCTTTAATAAAAGCAGATTGATTCGGGGCAATAAATTTGGGGAGAATACCTTTTAGTCGGTTCGCAATGAGTTTGGAGATCACCTTGTACAAAACATTACAACATGAGATCGGACAGTAATCTTTCATTTGCTTTGCCTCAGCTCTCTTTGGTATTAGTGCCAGAATGGTGGAGTTGATTCACTTGGGTAAAAATCCTTTCAAGAAGAAAGACTGCACAGCTACGGTGACATCATGACCCACCACATCCCATGTTGAGCGAAAAAACTCGCACGTGTATCCATCTGGGCCAGGGGCTTTATTTCCTGGAATTTCGAACACAGTCTGCTTCACCTCTTCCTCTGTTACAGCCCTCTCTAGCAGGTCTCGGTCTCCCATATTACATCGAAACGATAAGAGGTGTTGCAGTCTCGCCTCTGTCATATTTTCGAAATCTGCAGGCTTAAAAGTGAGAAAATCCAAGAAATATCTCTCTGCTTCAGATTTAATGTCCTCAATAGAAGTAAAAACGTCCCCATTCAACCCCTCAATCTCTCTTATTGTTTCTTACTTCTCGCATTGTTACAGCATTGTGAAAGGTTTTGTTGTTATTATCTTCTACTTGTAACCAATGCATCTTGGATTTCTGTTTGTAAACCTCCTCCTCTAGCTCAGCCACTCTCTGCCATCGCTTATATGCATGCGCTTCTTCTTTAATTGCAGCAGTTGTCGGTGCAACTAAAATCTCTGTTTGCTTTTCACAAAGGTGAAAATAGGCTTTTTTAACTTTTTCGATAGATCTCCAAATTTCTCTCTACTCAGCTCCCTAAGAGGCTGCTTCAAGCCTTTTAATTTCTTTGAGAGTCGAAACATGGCTGATGTAGAAGGAAAGAGCTCATCTGTAGTTGCCCAGAAAGATTCAACTAATGGTATAAACTCTTGCATTTTTCCTACAGAGTTCAGAAACTTGAACGGTTTCTTTGGTCTTTTTCGTTCGACCTCAAAATGTATACGGCATCAAAGATGATCAGAAACACCTCCCGATTCAAATACTCCATAGGTCTGTGGGTAACAGTTTAACCACACATCATTAATCAAGACACGCTCAAGCTTTTTACAAATCAATCCCTCCTCCCTTTTATTGTACCAAGTGAACAAAGGGCCATGAGATCCCATATCCGTTAAACAACAATGTCTCACTACATCCTGGAATTCCGACATACCAGGAGGAATGGTCGGTGTTGTTTAAAAATTTGAGTGTTCTTCTCCATCCAAAATCTCGTTGAAATCCCCCATTACTTTCCATGGCTTATTCCTAAACATAGGAGAGTCATGATGATTTTGGAGATCTTCCCATAAACTTCTTCTACCTTCTGTAGTATTCAAAGCATACACAAATGAAACTAAGATTTCTTCATCCCATCCATGTAAAAAATCGAGCAAGTAATAAGTTGGTCACTCTTGTACACCGGCGACACTCTTATTGCGTCTTTCCATACTACCCAAATTCTTCCAAGACGATTGAATTCATAGTTAGCCATAAAAGACCAATCCTTAAAAACAGAAGATGCAATTCGAAATGCTTTACTTTCCTTAACTCTCGTCTCTAGCAAACACCCCAACTGCACCGAATCATTATTTATCCACTTCCGGATCACTGAATGTTTTGATGATTTGTTAAAACCTCTCACATTCCAAAAGAAACTTGACATTAAAGGTTTTTGCAGTTTGACTTTTTACTCAAAACACTATGGTGATATTCCTTAGTATTGTGAGCAACGGTCGCTGAAGTTTGCTTGTGAAGTTTCTTCTTTGAGGTACGAGGCAGAGATTTCCTAAACATCTCTCCATCTGACACCTGTAATTTTGATTTCTCTGTTCTTTTTTCTCCTTTTCCTTTGGGGCCTGCTCTGTTATTTCTCGAGGTTGCACTTCTTCTTCAATAATTTCTCCTTCCTCAGCCGAGTTACTTAAGATATCAAATTTTGATGTCTGAGCAATCTGAATAGGAGCAATATTTCTTGGACTTCTCCCTGTCTTAGTCGGCGACACCTTTAACCAGTTTCCCGAAGTGTCTCCTTCCAATTGCAAACCATTAGCCTGCTCTGCACTTTCCTGAATTTGTTTTTCCACGATAACTTCCTCAATCTGATGTTCAGTTTCCATTACTTCTTCTGTTGGAACTACCAAAGTAGGAGTAGGGACATGAAAAGAAGAGTCAATGTCTGTTGAGCCAGAGGGGTCGATGTGAGCAGAGACATGAACATGTTTGTCATCTCCGGAGACCGAGGATGCAACAACTGTAATTACTTATGCATTTTCATCTGTAGCAACTTCTGGATTATTTTCTACAGTAATTTGTTATGTTCCTTGCTCTCCTGCTGTAACCTTCTCATCCCTGTTTGGTGCATTTGCACCACCATTCTCTTTTACCAGGCATACATTCGCTAAATGACCCCACTTGTCGCACACAGTACATTTCGGTGGGAGCCATGAGTAGTAAAAATCAACCTCTGAAACTTTCCCGTTCGTCGTTAACCTGATCTTCTTTGGGAGCTCCTTTGAAAGATCAGCTTTAACAAACACCTTTGCAATGTCGAAACTTGAACATGTGATATATCATGGTTTTTACCCTGTTTAGACCATGATATAAGTCCTTTTATAGAGTCTTTACTGTATTTTGGAGTCTTTTAGAGTCTTTTACAGGTCTTAGCACGTNTAGAAGCATTCTAAGTCGAGTCTAGGGCATAAGGATCTTCGGGAACTTTGTTCTCACGCCTTATCATCTTACTCCGCGAGTTCTACCTTCCGTAGTTCCACCGCCTTATTTCTTTTGGATCGTTTTAAGTCGAGATTGGGGTTTAAGGATTTTCGAGACTTGTCTCACGCCTTATCATCCATCTCCGCGAGCCAATTCGGAATCAAGGATTATCAAACTACCGCCTCAAAGTGCCGAAATTGGGAAGAACGTATCAAGTGGTATCAGAGCCCACTTTGAGGATCCGGTAATATCTATCCATCTTCTCATCTCTTCATATTCTAAATCATCATCTTTTATATCTGTTCATCTTCTTTCTTTTCTATCTATTTCTTTTTTGTAAACCAGTATTTAAAAAAAAAAAAAATAAAAAAAAAAAAAAAAATCTGGTCATTGAAATTCTTTTCTCTCTATCTAAACACTTGATTTACCGTGTGGTTGTTTGTAGTCTACCATTAAGTTGTGTAGATTAGTTCTTTACGAACTTTGGAGAAATCTTTAGAGTGTGAGGACATTTTGAGAGAAGAGTGAAACACTTTGAGGGAAACACTTGTGAGAAAATCTTTTACTAACGTGTTTGTTTCATTTTACGAGGTACGATGTCAAGCGAAGGCGACGGAACAACTGGCGGAACAACTACTCCACCCGCACCTACCGTCCAAACCATGTTGACGGAACTTACTCGGATGATGGGAGTAATTAACGAAAGGTTGGTTCGACTCGAAACACGACCGGCGCAAGGAGAAATAGCGGAAGCCGCAAACGTCAATCCCGTCAACGTCAATCCCGTCAATGTCAATCCCGTCAACGTCAATCCCGTGAACGTCAATCCCGTGAACAACAATCCCGTGAACAATGATGGCCATGAGGAACCGGGAAGAAGGAGGAGAGAACGGGCAAGACAAGATCCCAACGGCGAAGATAACTACTATCTTCAAAACGGACACTCATCTAGTGGATCCGAACGGAGGCCAAGACGAAGGGAGGCTCAAAATGACCTTGGGGGACTTAAGCTAAAAATTCCACCGCTCTACGGCAAAAACGATCCCGATGCCTTTCTAGAATGGGAGATGAAGATCGAGCTTGTCTTCGATTGCCAAAACTACACCGAAGACAAAAAGATAAGGTTAGCCGCAACTGAGTTCTATGGTTATGCTATTAACTGGTGGGATCAATTGGTGACCAATAGGAGACGTAATGGCGAACGTCCCGTTGCCACTTGGGACGAGATGACGATGATCATGAGGAAACGGTTCGTACCAAGTCACTATCACCGTGAGCTACATCAACATTTGAGGCGACTTGCCCAAGGTAGCAAAAACGTGGAGGATTATTTCCAAGAAATGGAAACACTCATGATGAAGGCCGACGTAGAAGAGCACGGAGATGCAACTATGGCGAGATTTCTGTCCGGGCTTAACCGCGAAATTCAAGATCGGCTCGAGATGCAAAGTTATGCGAATATTGACGAAATGTTGCATAAGGCGATCCTAGTAGAGCAGCAGCTCAAGAGGAGGAGTGTTTCACGCCAAACCGTTAGCTCTAGTTCAAAGCCAAGTTACTTCGAGGAGGAAAAACCGAGCTTTAGGCCGAAACCCGATTCGAGGCCAAAGGTGGAGATGAAACCGTTCGCATCCGGCCAAGAATACAAAGGTAAAACCGAGGGTTCTAATTTAAGAAGTCGTGACATTGAATGCTTTAGGTGCCATGGGAAGGGACATTATGCCAGCAAATGTCCGAACCAAAGGGCAATGATACTCAAGGAGAATGGCGAGTTAGAAACCGAGGGTGAAAAAATCCGATTCTACACCATCTCTAGAGGAGAACGAAGAGTATGCAGAAAAAGGAGAACTCTTAGTCATAAGAAGAACTTTGGTGATAGAAGACAAAACCAAAGAGGAAGATCAACGTGAAAACTTATTTCATTCGAGATGCTTAGTGAAAGATAAAGCGTGTAGTCTCATCATCGATGGAGGGAGCTGTGCCAACATTGCTAGCACGACCATGGTGGAGAAGTTGAATCTCGAAACACTAAAGCATCCCCGTCCATACCATCTTCAATGGTTGAACAACCAAAGGAACTTGAAGGTAACCAAACAAGTAAGGGTTCCTTTGTCAATTGGAAGATATACGGATGAAATTCTTTGCGATGTTTTGCCAATGGAAGCGGGTCATATTCTTCTTGGGAGACCATGGCAATATGATCGTAGGGTTGTGCATGATGGTTCATCCAACAAATACTCATTTGAGATCGGCGGAAGAAAGATCACTCTCGTTCCTATGACGCCACAAGAGATCCGCCAAGATGAGTTGCAAAGGAAGGAAAAACACGTTTTGAGTGAACTCCCAAACATCAAACACCCAAAAGAGAGCCTGAGAGAAACCAAGCAAAAGGCCTTTGAGAGCAAACCCGTGAGAAATTCAAATTTTCTTGTGAGAAAAGGTGATGTGCGAGATTTGCCACCTAAACTATCTTTGTTTATGATTAAGAAAACTCCTATGAGTTTTACTCACCCAACACCGGTGCTACCGAGTGAAACTAATTCTCTTTTGCAGGGTTTTAAGGACGCAACTTCCGAAGGCAAGCGGATCGAACGTTTCCATGAACCGCAACTCTTGCCACTACTAAAGGACGAAGCAAACGGACGAATTTCCACTGAGGGAAATGATTTTCATCGACCAAATGGGCCTTTGGAAGAAGGTGGTCGAAACAGAATTCAACTTGGACAAACGGACTTAATACCTCCTTTGAAAAATCCACCCGATGATCCTTTCATGGTCGATATGAAACTTAATGATCCAAATGACCAAACCAAGGCTGGGAAAGGTAAGTTCTCTCGGCTAAACACATATTCTAAAGCTAATAGCCGAGGTATTTTGGTCTTTGGTCGAGCAGATTGGAAATTGGTTCTTAGCTTTCAAACCGTAGCCGAAGATGGCCGAATCAAGCTTAGAGAACAAACGGAAGTTAACAGGAACTTGAAATCTGAACACCACGGATGTTCTGATTTGAATGATTCGAAGCACAACTCACTTCAAGTCCCCGCCCAGATCTCGACATGCTTGCAAGATGGTCCAGATTTGAGGACAAATCCTTTTCAACTGGGGGAGGATGATACGATCATGGACACGCCTACTTTGGACGAGGTTCCCGAGGACGCCTTGATCATTCCCGAAGGTCTCGTCATGCGGTCAAACACGAAGAAGTTAGCCGGAGCTGTTCGGAAACTACTTATTGACGTTCGGAACGAGGATGAATACCAACTTACGCACTATGCCGTCACCTCTCTATCATTTGCGGAATCAGCTTGTGGTTGGCCGAGTGTAAGTTGTTGTACTCTTTTTCCTATGCTCGGTTTTGTCCCAATGGGTTTTCCGAGTAGAGGTTTTAACGAGGCAACGGCTTATACTTCATATCCGGTTCAATCGCAAGTTGTTTCCCGGGAGATTATTTCCGAGGGATTTTTCCGCGGAACTTTCCCGGCGGAACTCTTCATTTTCGCGGGAGACTAGTCAAAGCATTCCAAGAGACATTCAAACTTGCTAGTCAAAGTCAAAGTCAAAGTCTTTGGTCTTAGTCTTCACATTTAATTTGACTTTGTTATTTCCCATGCATTGTTTTTAGTGCTTTCTTCTTCACCCCTTC
This sequence comes from Eutrema yunnanense, assembly GCA_002933935.1. NCBI lineage: Eukaryota > Viridiplantae > Streptophyta > Magnoliopsida > Brassicales > Brassicaceae > Eutrema > Eutrema yunnanense. The sequence goes on along the minus strand of PKML01064328.1, from coordinate 99,023 downwards.
ACATTCTTTCTCTATAAAAGCAATGTAATCTCTCATTTCAAATCATCCAACTTTTTATCAAATCTTTTAGAGAAGTTTTCTCTCCTTTGTTCTTTTAGAACTTTTCGATTACTTGGTGGTTAGCCAAATAATCACTTCGGTTTATCAAGTGTCCTTCCGCCACACTTGACGATACCATTCACAACTAAGGTTTGTAGAAGCGTTCTAAGTCGAGTCTAGGGCATAAGGATCTTCGGGAACTTTGTTCTCACGCCTTATCATCTTACTCCGCGAGTTCTACCTTCCGAAGTTCCACCGCCTTATTTCTTTTGGATCGTTTTAAGTCGAGATTGGGGTTTAAGGATTTTCGAGACTTGTCTCACACCTTATCATCCATCTCCGCGAGCCAATTCGGAATCAAGGATTATCAAGCTACCGCCTCAAAGTGCCGAAATTGGGAAGAACGTATCATTCCTGAATTTGATTTTCCACGATAACTTCCTCAATCTGATGTTCAGTTTCCATTACTTCTTCTGTTGGAACTACCAAAGTAGGAGTAGGGACATGAAAAGAAGAGTCAATGTCTGCTGAGCCAGATGGGTCGATATGAGCAGAGACATGAACATGTTCGTCATCTCTGGAGACCGAGGATGCAACAACTGTAATTACTTCTGCATTTTCATCTGTAGCAACTTCTGGATTATTTTCTACAGTAATTTGTTATGTTCCTTACTCTCCTGCTGTAACCTTCTCATCCCTGTTTGGTGCATTTGCACCACCATTCTCTTTTACCAGGCATACATTCGCTACATGACCCCACTTGTCGCACACAGTACATTTCGGTGGGAGCCATGAGTAGTAAAAATCAACCTTTGAAACTTTCCCGTTCTTCGTTAACCTGATCTTCTTTGGGAGCTCCTTTGAAAGATCAGCTTTAACAAACACCTTTGCAATGTCGAAACTTGAACATGCGGCTGTTTTAGGATGCAGTTTCACTGGTACCGTAGCTGCACTAGTGATAAAGCTTAATCCTTTCTACGAAAACATGTTCATTGGGACTTTTTTGAGGTGGACCCACAATGGAATTGACTTCACTTCCGGCAAGTCCTCTTCCGTAACTGGAGACCACTTCGAGACAACCATTGGAATATCTGCAATATTCCACATTCCCCTTCGCAGAATTCTCGCTCGAACTATGGGATTGCAGACACGAAACTTCAAAGTAGTTGAGTTAACCACATGGATATTAATTGTTGGTGAACTTTCCCCTTGAAACCAGATCTTGTTCACGATGACATGCACCTTTGCAATGTGCGGTGCCATTGTAAGGAATCTGCCGACAATAAAATCCTCCCAAAGAGGAGATGCATCTTTGAAAATTTCATCTGGGACTTCAACTGATAGATGTCCCTCTGATGTCGTGAGACTGAGCTCATACTTCGTTAACACTTGTTTGGTCTGGACGACCGATGAATAAGACTTACTTTGCTTCAACAGGATCGGAGGTGGGGAATCGGGTGAGGTCTCAGGGTCTGCCATCACCGCCGCATGCGGAGGACAACGGCGGCATGAAGACTTGAAACTTTCAAAGAGTTGAAAACCCTTCGTCGCCCAATCGTCTGGCTTAGCAAAACGCACCGTTTTCAAGGCCCGGAGTTAAAACAAGTCTAATCTTCATGGTTCAATGGAAAAAATTTCATGGTATAGTTTTGGAAGATTCTTTAGATCATTTGGATCAATTTGATCGTGGGGTATCCGATGATGGATTCAAACTTAGGCTATTGCCCTTCTCACTTTGGGATAAAGTGCATTAATGGGAGAAGAACTTGCCACAAGGTTCCATCACTTCTTGGGACCAATGCAAGAAATCTTTCTTGGCTAAGTTCTTTTCTACAACTAGAACGGCAAGGTTGCGGAATGAGATTTCAAGCTTTGCACAAAAGAATAATGAAATCTTTAACGAGGCACGTGAATGGTTCAAGAGCTATACCTTGCAATGCCCACATCATGACACCGCGAACAATGGGAACTTCTTAGGAAAGGAAGTGGATGAAGGGATGTTACTTGTTGATAATCTTGCTCAAAGTGATGGAAACTATGGAGAGTATTATGATTGAGCTCCAAGGGAAAATGAGGACTATGAGGATCAATAGAGAAAGGAGATTAAGGCATTAAATGAGAAAATGGATAACATCTTGCAAGTCACTCAAAAGCCAATCAACTATGTTAAAGAGTGATGAAAGGATGTCACTTGTTGATAATCTTGCTCAAAATGATAGAAATTATGGAGAGGATTATGATCGAGCTCCAAGAAGATATGGGGACTATGAGGCTTAAAGAAGAAAGGAGATGAAGGCATTTAATGAGAAAATGGATAAGGTCTTGTAAGCCACTCAAAAGCCAATCAACTATGTTAGAGAGTTTGATGGTAACCAAGGGTACCAAGAGAATGTGATTGAAGCTTGCCAATAGGGTAAAATAGAGGTCAACTTTGTTGGTGGTTACCAAGGAGTTTGCAACCCGAACTATCGTAATCATCCTAACTTCTCTTACCGGAGCAGAAACGTAGAGAACCCGCAATACCTCTCTTATCCTCCTATGAAACCTCAGTGACAATCCCACAAGGAAACTTCCAACCAAAGCCTCAATACAATAACCAAGGTAACTCCTTGATTCAAACTCCTTCTCAAGACAATGAGGTTAAAGCATTGTTGCAAAGGGTTCTAGAAGGGAAAACAAAGAGCTATGCACATATGGGTAAAAAGTTTGTGGAGATACAAAATAAGATGAATGGGATGTACAATGAGCTTGATGGTAAGATCACAAGCTTGGCTTCTCATGTGAGGACTAGTGAGTGCTTGGTGTCTCAGAAAATGGCTTCGTGGTTTCTGGTTGAAATCCAATTTTTCTTTTATTGTTTAGTCCGGTTTACACTAACGGTTATTGTTTTTGAAAGGAGGTCATTTCATAAAAAACGGTTGCGAAAAACGAGAAAGTGAAGGGTTGCCTCTCGCTCCTATTTATGATGCTCTAGAAACCTGTTCATTTTTTTTTCTCAGGAAACCGTAATTTTTCTTGCATGTCTCACCCTCTGGTCACCAAAGAGGAATTCTGCCAAGATCTAGCCGAATCTCTCATTGCCGACTTCCTCAAAAGAGCAGAGATGGTGAAAACCTCCTCTTCCAAGCCTTCGCTTTAAATCTATGAGGCACATGACCCTCCAGCTCCAAGAATCAAAGAGATCGAGACATTTTCCAAACGCCCTCTGCCTGCAGTCGACTATGGTGCTCCGGCCAGAAAGAAATCCAAATCGAAAGCACCGCTTGCTTCCGCCTCAAAGGGAAACCCTGCAGTGACTCTTTCAAAGTCAAAAGTCAAGATTGAAGGGTCATCCTCAAAGGGCAAGGGCAAATCTGCTGCTCTTCCGCCTCCGCGTCGCACTTGAAGCTCATGGCGCATCACGGTGAAGATTCCTCAACTAAGAGACGAAGATGAGGACGATACATGTGTCTTCTTAGGGTCCCAGATTCCGAAAGAGACTTCTAAGTCTGTTCAGCGGGCGACATGAGAAGAGTTTGCAGACCCATTGCCACTTGTCCAAGAACAGTCCGAATAGGAATCAGTGCAGTTTGATGCCGAAATGACGGATGCTGAAGAGGTCGAGTCTGATGACAATCCAAGAGGTCGAGTCTGATGACAATCAAGAAGAGGAGCCATTTTCTCCTGCGTGACCGTAAATATCCTGAAATCAAACGTTGCAGTACAACTCCTCTCAACAAGCTCTTCATCTCAGAAAAGTCGGCCAAGAACCATCTTAAAATCTCAAGTTGTTCCTTTAATGACATACGGTCTTACATCTGGATGTTCTAGAGACTCTCAGCACCCAAACAAATCCTTGAGGATGATGGCCTGCTTGCAACCGTTACAGAAGTCGACACATGTGTCGAAGAAGTCGTGAAGGAATTTTATGCAAACTTGTGTGATATGGAAGTCAGGGACTGTGGGCGTGATTCAGTGTATGTGAGAGGCTCAATGTATGAATTTACTCTGAGCATCATTAATCAAATGTTTCAATTACCAAACCCTCCATTTGAACAAGGCAAGCATGTCTTGAAGATGTCTGAACCAATCGATGATGTTGCCACTCTTCAGTCTGGAGGAATTGTTCATCGCTGGGATGACCTCACATCACCTCATCTTGGACCAATCATGGCGGTTCTCTACAGCATGTGCTGCCATAACTGGATGCCAACCACAAACAAGACGACTCTCAACAAAGACATGGCCACATTGATCTACATGATAGCCCATCTCAAAACTTTCAACTTCGGCAAGTTGGTCTATGACTAAATCCATGTTGCAGCCAATGCTAAACCATCCTACCGCCTAGTCCTTTCTAATCTCATTGATCAGCTCCTCCATTTTCAACGTATTGAACCCTCCCATCCATCCGATCATGTCTCTAAGGCCCCTCTGGAATTCAAACTTTTCCCCAAGAGTTTGTCTCTGTCTGGCGTGGCACTAGACCCTACGATCAATTCTCTGGTTAGTGATCTCAAACATCTGGCTCGCCTCATCAAAAGCATGCGCACTAAACTGGCAGGTAAGTTATCTCTTACCTTGACTATATTGTCTCTCTAGAGATCCTTGCTTTTTACCTGAGTATGCAATCAAGCATGGAGAGAATACGCTGAGAAATCAGGCATTTGTGTTGGTGGCCAAGAGTTGAATCACGATGATGAAGAGGAAGAAGAGAAGGATGGAGAGGATGGTGATGATCTTACTGGATTTGCAGATCAGTAATTATTTGCTAATGGGGGAGCTGAGAGTGTGTCTCTTTTTGTTTCCCTTATGTTTCTTTGTGTCTCTCTAGAACTTAAACTTAAATTCTGTTTCAGCTCCGTGATGAACTGTGCTATGGTTTATTTTGTTTTGCACTGTTTGAACTCATTATGTGCTTTCATTGGATATGTTAATGATTGGATTATGTTAACTCGTTTGCTAGTTCTGATAAAGTATTAGAAATGTGAGCTTTTGAGTTATTACTGCAATTGCTTTGCATATTGGTTTCTCTGGTTCTTAGGATGATTGCATAAAGCTTGGATTGTCACACTCATGCAAAAAGGGGGAGATTAAAAGGACAAGAGGTTCATTAGAACAAGATTATGCTGAGTAATGAATAAGTGGCGAGAAAGCTATTCACGCCAAAGTTAAACGAGGACGTGGCACATTGAGCCTGGTGCACAAAAGTAGAGTTGATGTTGCAGCCGAATATATGATAGGACTATAAAAGGAAGGAGTTGTTGTGATGGAAAGGAGTAGATGGGACGCAGAGTATCTAGTGGGATACAGAGAAGTAACCAGCGGGTAATAGCAAGCTCCACTTTGGAGGTTGTGCTATATAACGAAGTTTCAACTCTCTGTTGAGAGTTAGCCTTTTTAGAAAATCAGTTTTCTTACATGAACAAAATCGGAAAAGCTTTACTAGGTTTTAGGTGAGTAAATTGAAAGGCACACAATTGTTGATGTGGTAGGGTTGGGTAGATTATGAATAAATTCAGGAACAAATCACGGTTGGTGATATTGTGTAACACTGATTAAAGTGTTTGTAAGATTTAGTTTAAGTTATTCTTAATAAAGAGCAAAGGTTTTGCTAGTTGCTTGGTCAAGTTCTACTCTCTTAGCGAAGTAAATTGGTTTTAGTATTGCGATTTACAAGAGAGTTACAAGAACAAGAACAAAGAAAGAACAAGTGTTTAATTTGAGAGTTAGATTGCTATTGAGAATGGTGGTGAGTAGAGTTGTGTCAGAAGAAGTCTCTCGTTCCTCTTTGCCCTCGTCTTTGTTTTATACTCCGAGATCGTGTTAAACATCTATGTTTACTCCGCCTGATTCTCCATAAATGGTCTTTAAGTCGGAGGCTCCGGCCGTTACGACTTAATTCACCGGTTTGAACGAGTTTTTGGTCTTGGCGGAGTTGACTGATGACTCTGCATTTAATCCCGTTTGAACGTTGTTCGTTCACTCCGATGGACTTTCAGCTCGGCCCGATACCTCTTTTCTCTAGTTGACCTCGATGGATTCTTTGACTTCGTTTGGAATTTTACCATGGATCAATTGGGCCCTATTTTATTGGGCCGGGTTTTTATCCCTCACAATTAACCCTCCAATTCCTTAAAGGGGGACGATTTGACACCGTTTGAGGAATTTCACTCCGCCTTCGTCTTCTTCGCAGTTGCTGATCTTACCTCTGTCGATTCGCTGGCTTTCTGCGTTGATTTGCTTTCTTCTTGCAGAATGGTTTTCGTTCATTCTTCCAATGGCCAATTTAATTCTTGGCCGAAAAGCAGCTGTACGCCTGAGTCGGTGAAAGCTATTCGCAAAGGTTGCAATCTTACCAACGATGTCGAGATTATTCTTCCTTCCCCGCAGGAAAATCCGGATGAGGCACCCCTGGGGTATTGCTGTGCTTACGAAGCATTCTTTGGTGAATGCAACTTGCATTTTCCTCTCCCAAAACTCTTAGTGTGATACCTTTCTGAAACGGGGCTTTGCTTGTCGCAACTTTCCCCTAATTTTCTCTGCAAAATGCTTGGTCTCATTGCGGTTGCTTTCAATTATAGGTCCTCCTTGCACCTCCGCGATATTCATCGTTTGGGATTTCCGAAGAGACACTCTTCACGGCGTGGCGTATTATCATTCGCTTCCCGTCCTCAAAGGAAAGTGTTTCCGGACCTCCCTGATCGAGGGAACGAATGGTGGTTTTGAATTTTTATTTTAAAGTAGATAGTGCCTCCGTGGAACCAAAATCCAACCTTCTACTACGTTGGGAGAAAGAAACATGTTGCTTCCCAGTTTTTTCTCCCGTTTCTTTTGATCCCCACTTCGAATGTTGATTGGTTTTTTCGTACCTCCGGTCAGTTTCCGTTCTGACCCTGGTTGATTCTCCTGGTTCCAGATCCTTTTTGAGAAATTGAGGTTGGGGTCCAAAATCTTGCGCAAACTCGAAGCGGTGAATATTGTAATTTCGATTAAGCAACAGCATGAGTTAACTGCTCGAAGTTTCCCTGAAGGTAATTGCTTTTGATCTTTTCTTTTTCTTCCTTGGCCAAAACATGTTGTCTTATGACTTTTTCTCTTCACGGATGTCTCTTCTGATGAATAGCTCCAAGGATCTGAATCCATCCCAAGGCGGAGTAGGTCAATTCGTTCCCTGTCTGCCCTGGTTCGTGAGTTTGTTGTTCCTCCGGTGCCTTTCGTGAGTAAAAACTTCGCTTCCCGGAGTGCTGAATCTTTGCTGCTCGTTTGCAAACTTAAAAACCGTGAGGTTTTAATTCTTCCCTCCGTAATACGTGAGGAGGAAAACTCTGATGACGACATTGTTCCATTAAAGCGTCGTCGACCAAGTTCACCACTCCATGTTTACTCGAATAGTGAGTCGGCTAACTCTCCGACTGTCTGTAGGCCAATTTCATCATCTGGTGAAGGAACTAACCTTCAAACGCTTGCTCTTGCTTCTTGCCAGACGGTCTCCTAGGGTAGAATCCGAGGCTTTGGTTCCCCTTGAGGTAGCTACGAAGGTATTTTGTGACTTTGCCCCTTCTCAGCAGGTTGCTCTTGATTTGGCTCATGCTGAGATCCTATGACGTTCTTCTCCCCCTTGTGGTGATGGAGAATCCTTGGATGAATCTCAATCATCTTTAATGGAAAGACTCCTTGAAGCTGAGGAGAGGCTATTAAAGGTGTAAAAAGAAGTTGAAGAGCGAGGGAAGATTCAATATAGGCTTGTTGAAGAAGCAAGGGCTTCTGTTTTCTGAACTAGAAGAGAATCTGCGTCTGCTCTGTTCAGTCCAGCCTTAGTTGCTTGATATCATCATATTTTGCATCATTCTAGCATCCGTTTCACTTAGGTTTCGAGTCATTTGCATATAGTTCATGTTATCTCTTTAGCATTTTAATCATTTTAGGAGTCTAATGTGTCCACATTTAGTCCTAGAGAGTCCTTGCATATTTTAGATCGTATTTCAGGTGCTTCGGAGGAGATTCGAGACCCGAGGAGAGAAGAGAGAGGCTGTACCGACGTCACTGGTCGGTATCTCTCGTCGGTATTTAAGGCAGAAGGATTGCACCGAGGTCACTGCTCGGTGCAACTGATCGGTATAGAAGACGGAGGAAGACAGCCCCAGTACCGACGTGCGACACCGAGGAGTGACGCCAGTATCGAAGCTTCAGGGGATTGTACCGAGGTCACTGCTCGGTGCAACTGATCGGTGCTGCTCTCGGATGAAACCCGGGGGAAAATCCCTTAATACCGAGCAACGATACCGAGGAGTGACCTCGGTATCCATCGAAGAAACATCAAACATCTCTCCTCAATACCGATGTCACTGCCCGGTACCCCTCGTCGGTGCACAAACCCAGGCTCAATACCGAGGTGTTGTACCGACAAGTGACCTTGGTATTGGCCGACTATAACTTTTTATCCATCTAAACCGGGTCGGTACCCAGTTTGTTCCGGGTCGACCCGGTTCGTTACTATTCACTATTTATGCCCAAAAACCTAATTTTGATGGGCTAAGACTTTTCTTAAGCAAAAACCCTCTCTAAGAGTGATTTGTAAGAGATTGATCTTTTTGTTTAATGCAATTTGAGTATTGTTTTCTTGATTTAATCCATCTATCCTCTACTTTCTAATCATCCAATCATCTTGATCATGAGTTTCAACTCTTCTTTTATTGGATTTGTTGAACCCATGATGATTAGTGAGTAGTTTTTAGGATCTTGAGATAGGGTAGATTAAGGTGATCCAAGGTTTGATTAGTGGTGTTTAGAGTTAGATAATCTCTTATTCCTTCTTGTCTAGTGCCCCTAATGCTAGATCTAGCTAGAAAGAGTGGATCTAGATCATATGGCATTTCATGCACACCAAATGTTTGATGAAATGCATTGATGAACTAGACAAGAGATTTATGCTCCTAACCTAAGACATTAGTTGTTTAGGGCATATCTTTGGTTGAACTTGTTATATTTCTTAATGCTTGCTAATTGTTAATCCAAAAATGATAATTTGCTAATGGACTTGATAATTAACATAGTGATTAGTTGCTTGAAAGAGAACTAATCAAGATTAGAGTTCTATTGACTAGGAATTAGCTTCTTTGAGTGAATGAACACCACTAATTGGATTTGGATCACCTTATATCAATAACCTTATCTCTTGCTCCGCTTTTGTTTATTGATTTACTATCTTGTTTAGTGTTTTTGCTTGCTTAATTCGAATTGGATACTTAACAACAAACCACATTTGTTTAGCTTAACTTACTATAAGTGCTTGGCATTCTTAATGATTAGAATAATCCCAATTATGGATTGATAACCTCCTTACTACATCGTATTGGGGATATTGATACCTCCTAGAGACTAAAAAGTCTTGTATCAATTTGGCGCTGTTGCTATATTGGGATTTGTTTTAACATTGAGATTTAGGTTCACTAAGAACCTATAGGTGCATGCATCCGCGATCTCGAGGCAACGACAATCTAGTTGAACCAAGAGACGACATACATCGCTCATACCGAGGGTTTAGAACATGGGAAGCACGTGTGAGACAACAAGAAGTTGAGAACGACATGGATCACTACGAACATGTTCCACTTGGGGACATTCATGACAATGTGGACAACCTCCCACATCATCAACAAGGTGGCAATGGAAACCACCCCGCACAAGGTGGCAATGGAAACCACCCCGCACAAGGAGGCCACGCTCACAACGCCCCACATCCACCCAGCCGACCAATGAGAGCCCCTAACCATCCCCCAAGGGCTCAAAACGTGGTTGGTGCGGGTGATGCCGCCAATGCCCATCAAAACCGTCAAGGGATCCAAGCTCCACCGGTTGAGAACAACAACTTCGAGGTGAAGCCGTGATTGATCAACATGGTTCAAAGTAACAAATTCCACGGTCTATCTATGGAAGATCCATTGGATCATATCGATCAATTTGATAGGATATGTGGGTTAACCAAGATGAACAGTGTTTTGGAGGACGGTTTCAAGCTAAGACTCTTCCCATTCTCTCTTGGAGAAAAAGTTCATCAATGGGAAAAGAGTCTTCCTCAAGGTTCAATCACGTCTTGGGACGATTGCAAGCGAGCTTTCCTTGCAAAGTTCTTTTCTCCTTTAAGGACCGCCAAGTTGAGGAACAAAATCTCGGGATTCACACAACGCGGAAACGAATCCTTCAACGAAGCTTGGGAACGGTTTAGAAGCTACACCTCTCAATGCCCGCATCATGGTTTCTCCAATGCCTCTCTTTTGAGTACTCTCTATCGCGGTGCTCTACCAAAGATAAGGATGCTATTAGACACGGTTTCTAATGGGAACTTCTTAGCCAAAGATGTCGACGAAGCCATGGAACTAGTGGAGAACTTGGCCAAAAGTGATGGGATCTATGGCTACGATTATGACCGCGCCACAAGGACGACAAGCGACTTTGATGAGAATAAGCGGGCCAAGGACATGAAAGCGCTTAATGAAAAATTGGACAAGCAAGCCAATTTGATTGATAAACTCCTAGTGTCTTCTCAAAAGACGGTCAACTTTGTGGATGCTTATGATGAGAACCAAAGTTGTTATCAAGAGGAGAACGTAGACATGAACACTCAAGAGGAGGTGAACTACGTGGGGAACCAAAGGAACTACCAAAACCAAGGGAATTACCAAAGACAAGGGTTCAACCAAAACTATAGGAACCACCCCAACTTCTCTTACCGGAACACAAATCTACCCTCCGCAACCTAATCAACCTCAAGGAGCCCCACAAAAGCAATTCCAACCTCAAGGCCAAGCTTCTAATACAAACCAACAAGGTTTTGTCCAAAGGAACCAATTTCAAGGGAACCAAAATGGATTCCAACCCAAAACTCCACCCGGTTTTCAAGGCCAACAACAAGGGTTTGTGCCTCAAGGTCAAGCAACTACGTCTAAACCGCAAGAGCTTGATTTGAGCTCCATGTTCCAACAATTACTCAAGGGACAAGCGGAGATCAATACGCGGGTGGATTGCTCTTACAACGACCTCAACACAAAGATTGAGGCTTTGAACTCCAAGGTAAAACAAATGGAGAACTAAGGTGTTGCTTCTTCTTCACGCTCACAAGGTCAACTCCCGGGCAAATCCGAAGCTAATCCTACGGAGTATGTAAACGCCATCACCTTGAGAAGTGGTACGGTTTTGCCTCCAAGAGACGCTCCTTCTACTCTAAATGAGGACATTGAGAAGCAAAGTGGGGGGGGGGGGTGAAACTTCAAGAAGATAACGAATTGGTTGAAGATGAGGTAGTAAGAGAGCAAGACAAGGTCGAAGAAGTTGAGAAGGTCAAGTCAGGGTTGTTGTTGCTCAAGAGAAACCGAAGAAGAATGTGTTTGTCCCTAAGCCATACGTTCCTAAGCTACCTTTTCCCAGGCGGTTCAAGAAGCAACTTATGGACAAGTACAAAGCCATCTTTGATAGACAAATGGAGAAGGTGGAACTCACAATGCCCTTGGTTGATGCCTTCTTACTTGTCCCTCAATACGCCAAGTTCTTGAAATATGCCGTGAATGAGAGGGCTAAGGAGATGGAGTCTATGGTCATTTTAACTCACGAGTGTAGTGTCATAATACAAAAGAAGATGGTGCCAAAGAAGCTAGGAGATCCGGGATCATTCACTCTACCTTGTGCACTTGGTCCTCTAGCTTTCAACCATTGTTTGTGTTATCTTAGAGCAAGTGTAAGCCTCATGCCGTTTTCGGTAGCCAAGAGACTAGGCTTCACACGCTACAAAGCATGCAACATTTCCCTAATATTGGCGGATAGGAGCGTGAGGGTTCCTATTGGTTTATTTGAGGATCTTCCTATTGTGGTGAAGGATTTCATTGCCCCACGGATTTCGTGGTACTTGGAATGGATGAAGAACCGAAAGATCCTCTTATCTTTGGTAGACCATTCCTAGCAACCGCAGGGGTGATAATCGATGTAAGGAAAGACAAAATAGACCTCCACTTGGGTAAAGGAGAAGTCCTTGAGTTTGATATCAACAAGGTGATGAAGAAACCCACCATAGATGGAAAATGTTTCTACATAGAGACCATGGATGAGCTAGCCGACGAATTGCTTGAGGAAATGAGAGTAGAAGACGATTTGGAAGTGGTTTTGACTAAGGAGCGTGGTGATCATGGGTTCTTGAGTAAAGAGAGTGATATGCTCAAATTAATACCCTAAAAGTACTAAAGCAGTAGTTGTAGTAAGTGTAGGGGTCGAACACAAGGACTCACAGAAATCACACAATAGATTGTATAGTATCGAATCAAGTTAAGCAAATAAGATGAAACAAAAGCAATAAACAGTAAAAGAGTTGTAAATTCGATGGAGGAAAATATAGGCCCAGGGTACTTCTCAGGAAATCAATGAATGTAGATAAACTAACTAACATGATTCAGATTTAGCGCGGTTCTTGAACTCAAATCACTAAAGTATAATTAACCAACTGTCGTTGCGAGAATTATCTAAATCTAAACTTCAGAATCCCAAATCTCTTTGCGAATTCCTAAGAATAAATCAACTTTAATTTCAGGTTTGATATGTTCACAAATCAATTAAACCAAATCTCTTTGCGAATAATCAATTTGCTCACCTAAGATTTTATCAGGTAATTAATCGCACTGTCGTGCCTAATCAATTATCCTAAGATCTATGTTCCAGATTCGTCAACCTAGAATTAGCTTTGAGAACAACCTAAGGTGAAGAACTAATTCAGATGGTGAATCCTAATAAACTAATCAACCTAGCATTCAGAGAAAACCCTTATGAGAACCCTGAACCTAAAGTGGATCTACTCAGACATGGAGATTGAAAACAACATGATTGAATAGATCATCAAAGAAATCAATAAAAACAGGAGTTCAGAGTTGTCTCTCCAAAAACCAAAGTAAAATAAAGCTTAGAAATAAAGCATAGCCAACAAAGTGGCTGTAAAATCCCTATATATAACCTAAATCACGTTTTGGGGCTTCTTGCAAATATTAAAGACTTCTGGACCAAGTTGCAATTCTTTAACTCTTCATTAAAGTTGGGGGTCGTGTCTGCTGCGATGAGTGTCGATCGATACCAAGGAGGTATCGATCGATGCTTGACGTGAAATCGGGTACTCAGCAACACGAACTTCAGCTTTGCTCCAAAATGCTCTAGAAAGCTCCAATATCTCTGATTATGCTCTAAACATGCTAAGACCTGTAAAAGACTCTAAAATACTACAAAATAGCCGAAAGACTCTATAAAACGGACTTATATCATGGCCTAAAAGGGGTAAAAACCATGATATATCAACTCCCCCAGACTTAGCCTTTGCTTGCCCTCAAGCAAAACAGAAAACTAAACCAGAGAAAGAGGTTTGAAAACGCGGATACTCACCTGTTCAGGAACCATTGCAAAGATCCTTTTCCCAAGCACCCAAATCTCACCTAACCAGCTTTTGATATTACCACCATGTACTTCTCCGTAGACATTCGCAGCTTTTCCAGATTCCACACATTATCTCGCAGCATTGTTCAAATAAAGCACGCATCGCCAGTTTCATCGCTGCAACCAATGTTCAAGAGCCTTCTAGATTCTTTATCATATAATATCATGACAAGGAACCACCCTTTTTCACACTCTTTGTATCAATTTCTCTCCCCCATACTTATTTCTTATTATGTTCTCTCTTTTTTTAGATCTGCATATACACATCAAGGTCCGAAACGCGAGTATTGATGTTGTTTGCCACCGAATCCCCAGTTCTTTCCTCTCTATGTATCAAAATTTTAGGCGAATAGTGGTATCACGGAAAATTTTCATAACCTCGCTTTCAACCTTTGTGTGATCATTCCCTCTTAAGTAGAATAATGGGATCGCTGGAAATTTTCCTAGCCCTCTACTCAGAAGAAAATCATTTCAATTTTTTATGCTCTTATTTATCAACTTATAACAGGGGAAAGGGATACCATTACTTTAAACGTATGGGTTCCTTTGTCAGATATGAATGATGAATCAAGCTCTGTAAACACTAACCACATCGATGAAGTGCAAAAATTTGGCTCAGTCTTTAGAGGAACTCTGCTGGAGACATGGATATTTTCTAGTCAACTGGTCAGTCCATGGATTTTTCATTAGTCGATCTAGAGCTGATCCTGCAGCAATGGTCACTCAAAAACAAAATCAAAACAACAATTCAAGCACAGGATCATCATCTCCAACAAGTTTTGACTCAATAAAAAAACGAATGACTCGATAAAACAACTGACTCTAAGAAAAACAAACACAATATCAGCAGACACCTCCCCCAGACTTGAACAACACAGTCCCCAGTGTTATCTAGCCTAGAGTAGGTAAAAGAAAACAAAAGAACAGAATAGAACGAAGAGAAACAAGAAGTTACCGTGCTGGGACATCTGGTGTCGATCGACATACGGCTTGGTATCGATCGATACCAAGCTTGAATCGACATAATGAACCCTACATTCGCGATTGGTGTCAACGGATACCAATGGGGTATCGATCGATACTCGGGCGATTTCGAGTTTTGCTCCTTGTTTATCCTGACACAAACACAGAACAAAAAATAAAAAGAAAAACAACTCAAAAACAGACTCACTAGTGGGTTGCATCCCACCAAGCGCTCGTTTAACGTCATTAGCTTGACTGTAACGCCCTTCAGGCAGGATAAGAATGCGAGCTTGCACCAAAACAGGCTCCACAACTTGACCTCGCTATCTTCAGAGTTTTGCTCAACATACTCTCCACAAACTCTTTTCCTTTCTCTTTCAGCTCAGAAGTAAGAAGAACTCTAGCCTTAGAGAATGGTTTCGAGGCTCCTTTGCACTTCACCTTGAACTCAATCGAGTTTCCATCATAGTTCTGAGGGATTAAAGTGACATGGGGATTCTCGACTCTTTTGCTCTTCACCTTCTTCTTTGTTGCCTTAGCCTTCTTGACAACTTCCTTGGGGATGCTAGGCGGTTCAACCGAATCGTCTATGACAGTTAGCTCGTCAGGAGGCTCTTCCAAAAGATTAACTGCTAATGTCTCTCCTATGACAACTTCAATGCAAGAGACACGTGTGGGAGTTCCTCTAGTAGGTATGGCATCATAGTAGACATCTCTGTCAATGTAAGAGAAAGAGATTCTCTTATTAGGTGTGTCTATGACCGCGCCAACAGTAGCCATAAACGGCCGTCCCAGGAGCAAAGACACTTCAGATCCTTCGCACATCTCCACAACCTGAAAATTAGTGGCCACCAGACAATCTCCTACTTTGATCATCAAATCAGAGATTGTACCATATGGAATTGAGGTTGAAGAGTTCGCGAATGTGATAGATGTCGTGGGAGATCGAATATCAGCTCTCAACCGCTCTGCAATTGCCCTTGACATGACATTGACACTAGCCCCTGAGTCAACGAGAGACTCTTTAAACTCGACTCCAGAGATAGAGCATGGTACCGCAAATTTCCCTGGGTCTTCCCTCTGTGTCAACTGCTGCGGCGGTAGTGACTTGCGTCTTGCCTCGATAAAGAGTGCCTTAATTTCTTCCTCAGTTTCTCTGCAATCTTTGAAGTGACTTAACAGAGGCCAGCCTTCTAGAGCTTCTTCAAAAGTGAACGAGTGGGGTATCCTTCGTACTCTCTTCTCAAAGCCAAGCAGCTGCTTTGGAGTGATGGGGTCTCCGAGATGTTGATGAATAGAATTCAGCTTCTTGAGCTTGCGAACTCTTTCTTCAATCAACTTAGGCGTTTTCATAGTTTATGGCTCGATCTGCGAGGGGTATCGACCGACACCAGGTAGGGTATCGATCGATACTCTCGTTCTTGAATTGTCCCTAGCAGATATATCATCATCAAAAGGAGGCTCCACAACCGATTTATCCAACAAAGCTTTGCATCTGGCGTCCTCTCATTCCTTCTTTGTCATAATACAAGGCATAGGATAAGGTATTATGGGTTTGTACACCCTCTCCTTGAAAATCTCAGCCTTCTTCTCGACCTGCGTCTCAGCATCGATCGATATTGGAGGGGTATCGATCGACACATGTGATTTTCCATCCAAACGTGCAGGCGTCTGGACTGGTATCGATCGATACTGCCTGGTATCGATCGATACATGGGCGATTTCAGAATCTCTGTTGTCATCTTCAACATCATCGTCGAAAATTCCTGCATCAAAACCCTTCTCTACCACTGCAGTGGCTTCTTTAGCACTTCCTATGGTGATCGCATTGACGTGTGCTCTTGGATTCTCAGTTTTTCCTGGATGAAAACCTTCCTGCCTTTTCACAGCTGCTGCTGTCTGAGCGACCTGAGTTTCCAACTTCCTCTGGCTAAGATTGATGGCTTCGATTTTCCCATTCAGCTCAATGTATAGAAAGTCAAACTTCCCATTGAAGTCACCTTGCAACTTCTCTTGTCCCCGAAGAATCTGTTCCATCATGAATTCCATCTTATTCTCTGTGGACTTTGGAGATATGGGCTGGTACGAAGAGTTCCCGTAATTGCGAGTGTTGTTGTTGAAGTTTCGGTTGTTGTTGTACCCAAATTGTTGACCCTGAAATCCAGAACCACCAACGTAGTTAACATCCTCCACTTCATCTCCATCGATATTATCGACTCCATCAGCAAAGTGTACAGTCTTCTTAGACTTCCCGATCAGAAAATCCAGCTTGGCCTGTACCTCAGCAATCTGCGATCCATCAACTCCACCAGCTTGCTTCTTCCGCTCGAAATCAGCATTCTTGGTGCTATTGTTAGACATCAAGTTTTCAATTAGCACAATTGCATCATCTGGATACCTGGTGTTGAAGTTCCCATTACTCGCAGTATCCAAAGCCATCTGGTTCCTCCAATCGATCCCTCTGTAGAAAGTACCCAGCAGCTGAACCTGATTGAACCCATGGTGCGGACAATCTCTCTGATATGACTTGAAACGAATCCAAGCAGCCTTGAGTCCCTATGTTGGTCCTTGAGAAAACTGAGAAATTTTGTTCCTGAGCTCTTCAGATCTCGCATCATCATAAAAATTGCACAGGAATGCATTCTTCGTCTCATCCCATGTAGTTAGCGAACCAGGAGCCAACTGCTTCAGCCAATAAGCAACATCCCCACTAAGAGAGTATGGGAAAAGTTTGCAGAAAAGAAACTCATTGGGCACTCCATTGTACTTCATACCAGTGACCAAATCTTCGAACCTCTTGATATGATCCATGGGATGTTCATGAGATATGACATGGAAAGGATTCTGACTCACAAGAGCGTAGTACGCGGGCTTCAACTCAAAGTCATTCCTCTGAAAAGTTGGGATGCGAATCGCAGATCGATTGGCATAGAATTGATCAGGTCTGTTGTGCTCACTAAGTGATCTACCTCGATCAACTCCAGTATTCCCAACGTTGGCTTGCGCAGCTGGCGCGATAATCTGACCAACAACAGCAGGAGTGGCAATGACGTTTCCAGCTTCATCAAGTCGCTGCCCTCTCTCATTGCATACTTGACCCTCTTGGTCTCTCAAGACTCCAGCTTCATCAGCTCTTAAAACCACTGGGTTGTTCATCCCTGATGTTTGCTTTGTCTTTCTGTTTGCGTGTTCTAAACATGCTAGCTTCTCTAACGATAGATTGCTTAGCGGAGTACTCTTGTTTCTTCTGGTTTCACAATTAGGCATGCACCTGAAAACAAACCACTAGACAAGGCACGTAAGTAACCAACAAAAAATACGTTGAGTATCGACTGACACTGATGGTAGTATCGATCGATACCGACGAACTTAGTTGAAACTCGACAGCTAAAGTCTAATGGCGAAATTGAGTCCCCGGCAACGGCGCCAAATTTGATATGCTCAAATTAATACCCTAAAAGTACTAAAGCAGTAGTTGTAGTAAGTGTAGGGGTCGAACACATGGACTCACATAAATCACACAATAGATTGTATAGTATCGAATCAAGCTAAGCAAATAAGATGAAACAAAAGCAATAAACAGTAAAAGAGTTGTAAATTTGATGGAGGAAAATATAGGCCCAGGGTACTTCTCAGAAAATCAATGAATGCAGATAAACTAACTAACATGATTCAGATTTAGCGCGGTTCTTGAACTCAAATCACTAAAGTATAATTAACCAACTGTCGTTGCAAGAATTATCTAAATATAAACTTCAGAATCCCAAATCTCTTTGCGAATTCCTAAGAATAAATCCGCTTTAATTTCAGGTTTGATATGTTCACAAATCAATTAAACCAAATCTCTTTGCGAATAATCAATTTTCTCACCTAAGGTTCTATCAGGTAATTAATCGCACTGTCGTGCCTAATCAATTATCCTAAGATCTATGTTCCAGATTCGTCAACCTAGAATTAGCTTTGAGAAAAACCTAAGGTGAAGAACTAATTCAGATGGTGAATCCTAATAAACTAATCAACCTAGCATTCAGAGAAAACCCTTATGAGAACCCTGAACCTAAAGTGGATCTACTCAGACATGGAGATTGAAAACAACATGATTGAATAGATCATCAAAGAAATCAATAAAAACAGGAGTTCAGAGTTGTCTCTCCAAAAACCAAAGTAAAATAAAGCTTAGAAATAAAGCATAGCCAACAAAGTGGCTGTAAAATCCCTATAAATAACATAAATCACGTTTTGGGGTTTCTTGCAAATATTAAAGACTTTTGGACCAAGTTGCAATTTTTTAACTCTTCATTAAAGTCGCGGGTCGTGTCTGCTGCGATGAGTGTCGATCGATACCAAGGAGGTATCGATCAATGCTTGACGTGAAATCGGGTACTCAGCAACACGAACTTCAGCTTTGCTCCAAAATGCTCTAGAAAACTCCAATATCTCCGATTATGCTCCAAACGTGCTAAGATTTGTAAAAGACTCTAAAATACTACGAAATAGCAGAAAGACTCTATAAAACAGACTTATATCATGGCCTAAAAGGGGTAAAAACCATGATATATCAGAGAGTCAAGGTTATGAGCTACTCATGGACTTGCACAAGCCGGTTGAAAAGGATACACCATTTGCTGAGTTGTGTGTTCGTGATACCGAGGTTCAAGATGGGTTAAGGGTCGGCACGGTTCAAGAGGAGTTTGTTATAGCCGTTGAAGAGACTAGCAAGGGTAAGTCTAGTCTTGAAGAGGACGATTGGAGCGAACTCAAAGCCCCAACGGTGGACCTAAAGCAACTTCCCGCGGGACTAAGGTATGCGTTCTTAGGTCCCAACGAGTCTTACCCGGTTATTGTGAATGAGAGCCAAGATGAGAACGAACTATCCTCCCTCCTTGTAGAACTTAGGAAATATAGGAAAGCAATTGGCTATTCTTTGGATGATATCAAGGGTATTTCCCCTAGTTTGTGCACACATAGAATCCATTTAGAGGATAAATCAAGGACCTCTATTGAACATCAAAGAAGGTTGAATCCTAATTTGAAAGATGTTGTAAAGAGAGAGATTCTTAAGCTCTTAGATGCGGTATTATCTACCCAATATTGGATAGTACTTGGGTCTCACCGGTTCATTGCGTGCCTAAGAAAGGGGGGATAACGGTCGTTAAAAATGAAAAGAACAAAATGATACCCACTAGGACAATAACTGGGCATAGAATGTGCATTGACTATAGGAAGCTGAATTCATCAACTCGTAAGGATCACTTTCCGTTACCTTTCATAGATCAAATGCTTGAACGTCTAGCTAATCATCCATTTTATTGCTTTCTAGACGGTTAGTCGGGTTTCTTTCAAATACCCATACACCCGAATGACCAAGAGAAAACGATTTTCACGTGCCCTTATGGCACCTTCGCATATCAGAGGATGCCATTTGGTTTGTGTAATGCACCCGTAATATTCCAACGTTTCATGATGTCCATTTTGTCTGATCTTATTGAAGACATGGTTGAAGTCTTTGTGGACGACTTCTCCGTGTATGGCTCTTCGTTTGGTGTTTGCTTGTCTAATCTTTGTAGGATCTTGCAACGATGCGAAGAAGCAAACTTGGTGCTCAATTGGGAGAAGTGTCATTTCATGGTACGTGAAGGCATTGTGATTGGGCATAAGATCTCCGAGAAGGGGATTGAGGTAGACAAGGCCAAGATAGAAGTGATGGTTAGCTTGGAGCCGCCTAAGTCGGTCAAGGACATCCGGTCTTTCTTGGGTCATGCAGGATTCTACCGAAGGTTCATCAAAGACTTCTCGAAAATTACAAGACCTCTCACAAGGTTACTTTGCAAGGAGGTTGAGTTCGTGTTTGATGAGGAGTGTATGGTGGCGTTTCTAGAGATCAAGAAGGCGTTGGTTAGTGCTCCCATTGACCAAGCACCGGATTGGGATCTTCCTTTCGAGATCATGTGTGATGCTAGTGATTACACGGTTGGAGCGGTCTTGGGTCAAAGGAAGGACAAGAAGACCAATGTCATCTACTATGCAAGTAGGACCTTAGATGATACTCAAGCCTGGTATGCCACCACGGAAAAAGAGTTGCTAGCCGTGGTCTTTGCTATGGAGAAATTTAGGTCTTATGTTGTGGGATCAAAGGTGATTGTTTACACCGATCACGCGGCCCTAAGATACATTCATGCAAAGAAAGACACAAAGCCAAGGCTACTCCGTTGGATCTTGCTTCTACAAGAGTTTGACTTGGAGATAGTTGACAAGAAGGGGATAGAGAATGGGGTCGCGGATCACTTGTCTAGAATGAGGATTGAATACCTTGTCCCAATTGATGATAAGCTCCCCGAGGAGAGTCTCATGGTTGTTGGTGTCTTGAAGAAAGGGGTTGAAGCCGTGCGAGGACTAGAGAGTACTAATGGGTTACAAGACGAGAAACTACCATGGTTTGCGGACCTAGTGAACTACTTAGTGTGCGGGAAGGAACCGCCTTTGGATGGGCATAAGAAGAAGAAGTTCTTCCACGACGTGACGAGATACTATTGGGACGAGCCTTACTATACAAGTTGTGCTCGGATGGTTTGTATAGGAGATGCGTGACGGAAGAAGAAGTCCAAGGAATCCTAGTCCATTGTCACGGGTCAAGCTATGGTGGTCATCATGCATCCTACAAAACCGCTACAAAGGTCTTGCAATCCAGTTTTTGGTGGCCTTTATTATTCAAGGATGCGCACCTCTTTGTCTCCACATGAGATGTGTGCCAAAGGAAAGGGAACATTGGGAGGAGAGATGAAATGCCCCAAAACTCAATCCTTGTGGTGGAAATGTTTGACGTATGGGGTATCGACTTCATGGGACCTTTCCCGTCATTGATATATCATAGTTTTTACCCCGTTTAAGCCATGATATAAGTCCGTTTTATTGAGTCTTTCTACTATTTCGTAGTGTTTTAGAGTCTTTTACAGGTTTTAGCACGTTTGGAGCATAATTGGAGATATTGGAGCTTTATGGAGCATTTTGGAGCAAAGCAACGTTCGTGTAGCTGAGTACCCGATTTGAAGCATCAGTGTCGATCGATACTGCCTAGTATCGGTCGATACTCACCACAGCAAGACACGAGTCGCAACTTAACAATAGTTAAAGAATTGCAAAATGGCCCAGAAGACTTTGTTATTTACAAGAAACCCCAAAACGTAATTTAGGTTATTTAATAGGATTTTACAGCCACTTTGATGGCTATGCTTTATTTTACTTTGGTTTTGTGAGAGAGCTTTTGATACGCACTCAAACTCGTCTCACACAAACTAGAGGTCGATGGTCGAGAGTTTGGGTCGAGAGGACTGTGTTGAAGAAGCTGGACTAAGGTCTCTCTCTTCTGCCAACGGGATAAGATGGATGGTGCTGGTGGGGCGATGAGAACCACAAGAGAGGCGACGTCTCTTGATACTTCAAGGGGTTTCCCTAAGGATCGGATTCACTCACGATCTAGAGAGAAGAAACGTTTTTGTGAAGAACAAAAACTTGAAAAGAAAACTCTTATTGCTCTTATTGTCTGCGTGACCAGCAAAGACAAAGCCTTAGGGTTTTTAAAGAATGCACATGCCCAAAAGAAAAGAAATAACAAGACAGGTCCTTAACAATTTAGGCCCGTTTACAAAAGAAATAAAAAGACTAAGAAAAATAGAAGTGAGGCCTCGTGTGCTTGGTCTTCATGGCTTACAGAGAGTCATTAATTGGGCCAATAATATTGCAAGCCGTTTGGCTTCGTTAAAAACCCATCTTCGCAAAACCCAGTGGGATAAAAACGAAAGTTGGGAAAAGAGCGCCAAACGAGTTACAAACCCAGCTAATGAACTTCCTTGGGCCTAAGTCCTCTCGGGTGAAGGGAAATCGACCTTAGATAAGTGGGCCACGAATCTGGGCTTGATGAGTGGCCACTTAGTGTTATCGGCCAGCAAAGGATCCATCCGATATGTATTCAGTGTTTGGACGTTCTGGTCCGAATGGTGAGGAGTCTTGAGCATATCTCTAGTGTTCTGGAAACTAGACTCAAAGAGCTTCAAATCCATATGTGGATCGCCTTATGGATCGTCCTGGATCATGAGTGGATTCTGCTTGAAAGAATCGGCCCAATAACTTCTCGCTAACGGGCTTAGCGGCCTAGTGTCCGTCTTGAAGAAACCTCCTGATCCGAGCTGGTCCATGAACATGTTGAATTTCTTTTCCATGTCCCTGCTCCTGGTTCTAGTCACTGGTCCACTTGGCACTAGTGGTGCTTGTATGACTTGGGTTGTTGACTCGATGTCCTCATCACTCCCTCCCTCTTCGTGAGGTTTTGACCCCAAAACGTCATCACCTGCATCAAAACGAGCTAAGTCAGAAACATTGAATGTAGCAGACACCTTAAGCTCACATGGGAGTTCTAGCTTGTAGGCGTTGTCATTGATTTTCTGCAAGATTTTGAATGGGCCGTCTCCGCGAGGCAATAGCTTCGATTTGCGTTGATCCGGGAATCGCTCCGGTCTCATGTGCAACCACACCCATTCTCCAACTTCAAAAGACACGTGCTTCCTGACCTTGTTGGCATTCTTCTCACGTTGGGCATTGGTCCTTTCGAGTTGATCTTTGACCGATTGGTGTAGCTTCTTCACGTCCTCGGCCTTCTTGGCTCCGTCGAGGTTTATGAACTCCGTTTGATGTAGAGGCTTAAGATCCAATGGCGTCTGCGAATTAAATCCATATGCGACCTGAAAAGGAGACAAATGAGTAGCACTATGGCGGCTCTATTATAAGCAAACTCGACAAAATGTAAAGCTTCAAGCCAAGTTTTAAGGCTTCTCCCTATTGTTGCTCGAAGCAACGTTCCAAGTGTTCGGTTAACGACTTCAGTTTGGCCATTAGTTTGTGGATGGCAGGTCGTGGAGAAGAGTAGCTTGGTTCCTAGCTTCTTCCAGAGGGTTCTCCAAAAGTGGCTCAGGAACTTGGTGTCGCGATCCGAGACAATCGTCCTAGGTACCCCATGTAGTCGGACAATCTCCTTGAAAAAGAGGTCCACGGTTTGTGTAGCATCGTTTGTCTTGGCACATGGAATGAAGTGTGCCATCTTCGAGAACTGATCCACCACGACAAAGATGGAGTCCTTGTGTCTGATCTTAGGCAAACCTAGCAAAAAGTCCATAGAAATATCAATCCATGATAAAGTAGGAATTGGTAAAGGAAGATACAAACCGTGCGGGTGAACCCGAGACTTGGCTTTCTTGCAAGTGATACATCTTGCACAGAAAGCTTCGACCGACTTCTTAAGGTGTGGCCAAAAGAAGTGCTCCTTCAGCATGGCAAGAGTCTTCTCAACGCCAAAACGACCCATGAGGCCGCCGCCATGAGCTTCTCGGACTATAAGCTCTCTTAACGAACATTGCGGGATGTATAGGCGTTTATCTTTAAAAAGATAGTCGTCATGGACATAGTAAGAAACGTGGGCTCCCTTTCCATGGTTCTTGTATATCTCTGCAAAATCAACATCAGATTCATATAGTGGAATAATTATTTCAAATCCAAGAACCTTGGCTTCCATGGTCGATATTAGTGCATATCTCCGAGATAGGGCATCGACCACCACATTATCGTTTCCCTTCTTGTACTTGATCACATAGGGGAACGTCTCTATAAACTCCAGCCACTTAGCATGCCTTCTCTTGAGGTTAGTCTGACCCCTAAGGTGTTTCAAAGTCTCATGGTCAGTGTGGATGACACACTCTCTCGCGAGTAGATAATGCTGCCACGTCTCCATTGCTCGGACTAAGGCGTAGAGCTCCTTGTCATATTTAGGATAGTTGAGCGTGGCTCCACTTAGTTTCTCACTGAAGTAAGTAACATGTTTGCCTCCTTGAGTAAGCACAACACTGATCCCTAAACCTGAGGCATCACACTCAATTTCAAACGTTTTAGAGAAATCGGGTAAAGTTAAAACGGGAGCATGAGTCAAACGATCCTTTAGGCCTTTGAAGGCATCTTCTTGGGCTTCTCCCCACTTGAAGGCCACGTCTTTCTTGATGATGGCAGTGAGAGGTGCAGAAAGAGTGCTTAAGTCCTTCATGAACCGTCGGTAAAAGCTTGCCAACCCGTGAAAGCTTCGGACTTGGCTAATGGTCGTTGGTGTGGGCCATTCTTGGATGGCTTGGACCTTCTCCTGGTCCACTCTAAGTCCCTGTGAACTCACAAGAAAGCTAATGTAGGGTCTAAGAACCTCATTCATGAGTCGCATGAAGGTACTTGGCGCGTTAGTTAGCCCGAAAGGCCTAACTAGCCATTCGTAGAGGCCTTGCTTCGTCTTGAAGGCCGTCTTCCATTCGTCACTTTCTCTCATTCGCACTTGATGGTATCCACTCCTGAGATCAATCTTGGAAAACAAATTAGAACCAGAGAGCTCATCAAGCATGTCATCTAACCTCGGTATCGGATGTCGGTATTTGATCGTTATGTTGTTGATCGCGCGACAATCCACGCACATCCTCCACGTTCCATCCTTCTTTGGCACCAAAAGGACTGTACGACACAAGGACTAAGGCTCTCACGAACATAGCCCTTGTCCATAAGTTCCCTCACTTGCTTTTCTAGTTCCTTGGCTTCTTCCGGATTAAGGCGGTATGTGGCTCGATTGGGCAATGGGGCTCCGGGCACAAAATCGATCTGGTGCTCTATTCCTCTTATGGGAGGTAAGCCAGGAGGTATCTCATCAGAAAACACATCAGCAAATCGGTCCAAGAGTTGAGTAACTTCAGTAGGAAGTTGTTGCTCCGGCGCACTAGAACCTGCACTTAAAGTCTCCTTAAAGATCATTAGTAGTACCGGTTCCTTGCAAGTGATTACCTTAGAAATATAACTGGGCTTGATAAAAAAGTTGTTCCTGGTCGAGGCATCTTTCTCTTTTAACATTTTAACTTGTAGTTCGTATACTTGAGTAGGTGTAAGAGGTGTTAAATTATACTTCTTTTTATCATGCACAAACGAATACATATTACTTCGGCCATGGTGAATGGCGTCCTTGTCAAACTGTCAAGGTCTACCAAGAAGAAGATGGCCAGCTTGCATCGGAACAACATCACACACAACCTCATCCGAGTACTTTCCCACATTGAACGGTACAAGCACTTGGTCCGTTACGCGCAATTCAGCCTTATCATTTAACCATCTTAACTTATATGGGTGAGGATGTTTAGTGCGTTCTAGGCATAGCTTAGTGACCATGTAGTCACTCGCTACATTGGTACACGACCCTCCATCAATTACAAAATTACATACCTTGCCTCGGATGGAACATCTTGTATGAAAGATGTTGTCTCTTTGGGCTGTCTCGTCAGGATAAACCGTGAGGTTCAATGCTCGCCTTATGACCAGAGACTCACCATATTCAGCCTCACAATCTACTTCTTCAGTGGCTGCTTCGGTCATTTGCACATCGTCCTCATCTTGAGACTCGTACTCACCCGAATCCAACATGATCATAACTCGGGGATTTGGGCATTCTCTAGCCATGTGTCCTCTGCCCTTGCACTTAAAACATGTTATGTCACGAGTTCTAGAAGTGCTTGGGTTAGAAAACTTACCTTGATTAGGCTCAAAGGCCTTAGAAGTGAACCTAGGGTCGATTTCGACCGACTTGCCCTTCTCCGCGGCCTAAGATGGAAAGCTGGTTGGAGTTTGGGTCTTGGCTCGGTTCTGGTCCCATGTTTGGTTACTTCTTGTCCTCCCAGTAGCATAGGACTTCTTCTTCAAGTGTTGCTCAGCTTGGATGGCATGGTGTAAGATGTCCTTCAAGTCGTAATATGGAAGCTTCTCCACTTTGTGACTTAGCCGTTCGTTGAGTCCGTCTAAGAACTGAGCCATGAGGGTCTCAGTGTCTTCATCCAGCTCCAAACGGTTTCTGAGATGCTCAAACTCCTTAAAGTATTCTTCCACGCTCCTGGTTCCTTGGGCTAATTTTCGGAACCTCTTTTGAAGATCTCGATGATAATAGCTCGGAACATATCTCTTCTTCATGAGATGTCTCATCTCTCGCCAAGTGCTGACCTGAGGTGATTGGCTCCTTCTTCTGTCAGCTACCTCACGATCCCACCATGAGAGAGCATGGTCAGTGAGTTGAGCAACGGCCAAAGCCAGCCTTCTTTGCTTGTTGTAGTCGTAGTACGCGAAGATATGCTCCATGTGTTGCTCCCACTCCAAATAGGCCTCGGGATCAACTCTTCCAGCAAACGTAGGTGATGGCTTGCATGAGTATGGCATTAGGGTCTTGCGGTACACCATTGTTTTCCATTGTTTCTCCTTGCAAAAAAAAAAAAAATTCACAAAGTGTATCAATGGAGCTCAAATTAAATCGACCAAGACAAGTAACAAGATAAAAAAAATTCTTAAATCTAAAAGGAAAAATTCTAAAACTAAAGCACTCTCTTTTTTTTTTTTAATAACTTAACAAAAAGAAAATAACAAAAATCGAAAACTCTAATATATGGTTCTTTTCTATTATTTTATTTTTTGACTAGAATCCTAAAAGAAACAATTAAAATTCGACTAGCTAAGGAGATGCTAAGTTTTTTTTTTTTGATTAATCTAGCAACCTAAACAAGAACAAAACAAATACAGAAAATTAAAAGATGATAAGGGAACGTTTACACCTTAGATTCATGAGCTTTTGAAGCTCTGATACCAAAATGATACGCACTCAAACCCGTCTTACACAAACCAGAGGTCGATGGTCGAGAGTTTGGGTCGAGAGGATTGTGTTGAAGAAGCTGGACTCAGGTCTCTCTCTTCTGCCAACAAGATAAGATGGATGGTGCTGGTGGGGCGATGAGAACCACAAGAAAGGTGACGGTCTCTTGATACTTCAAGGGGTTTCCCTTAGGATCGGACTCACTCACGATCTAGAGAGAAGAAACGTTTTTGTGAAGAACAAAAACTTGAAAAGAAAACTCTTATTGTCTGTGTGACCAGCAAAGACAAAGCCTTAGGGTTTTTAAAGAAGGCACACGCCCAAAAGAAAAGAAATAAATCGAAAAAGAAATAACAAGACGGGTCCTTAACAATTTAGGCCCATTTACAAAAGAAATATAAAGACTAAGAAAAATAGAAGTGAGGCCTCGGGTGCTTGGTCTTCATGTCTTACAGAGAGTCATTAATTGGGCCAATAATATTGCAAGCCGTTTGGCCTCGTTAAAAACCCATCTTCGTAAAACTCAGTGGGATAAGAACGAAGGTTGGGAAAAGAGCGCCAAACGACTTACAACCCCAACTAATGAACTTCCTTGGGCTTAAGTCGTCTCGGATGAAGGGAAATCGACCTTAGATAAGTGG
The DNA here is from genome assembly GCA_002933935.1 of Eutrema yunnanense. NCBI lineage: Eukaryota > Viridiplantae > Streptophyta > Magnoliopsida > Brassicales > Brassicaceae > Eutrema > Eutrema yunnanense. Next base: position 71,240 of record PKML01064328.1, on the reverse strand, counting down.
GCCACGAACCTGGGCTTGATGAATGACCACTTAGTGTTATCGGCCAGCAAAGGATCCAGCCGATATGTATTCAGTGTTTGGACGTTCTGGTCCGAATGGTGAGGAGTCTTGTGCTGATCTCTAGTGTTCTGGAAACTAGACTCAAAGAGCTTCAAATCCATATGTAGATCGCCTTCTGGATCATCCTGGCTCATGAGTGGATCCTACTAGAAAGAATCGGCCCAATAACTGTTCGCTAACGGGCTTAGCGGCTTAGTGTCCGTCTTGAAGAAACCTCCTGATCCGAGCTGGTCCATGAACATGTTGAACTTCTTTTCCATGTCCCTGCTCCTGGTTCTAGTCACTGGTCCACTTGGCACTAGTAGTGCTTGTATGACTTGGGTTGTTGACTCGATGTCCTCATCAGCTTTTGAAGGGAGACAAGTCTGAAACTCTGTTCGTCCGAGAGAAGATTTCGAACCCTCTTGTTACTCTTTCTATTTTATTTGATGATTTATTCAAACATGTTTATTGCTTCAATTTCCATGTCTGAGGAGATCTCTTGTTAGGTTTAGGGTTCTCATAAGGGTTTTCTCTTAATGCTAGATTAATTAGTTATTATGATTCACTATCTAAATTAGTTCTTCGCCATAGGTTGTTTGCAAAGCTAATTCTAGATTGATCACCTAGAACTTAGATCTTAGGATAATTGGTTAGGCACGAGAGTGCGATTAATTACCTGATAGAACCTAAGGTGAGCAAAATAACTATTCGCAAAGAGATTTGGTTTAGTTGTTTTGTGAACAAATCAAACCTGATTTAAAAGCTGATTTAGACTTTAGGATTCGCAAAAAGATTTGGAATTCCTAGGATTTAGATTTAGATAGTTTTCACAATGAGAGTTGGTTAATTATATCTTAGTGATTTGAGTTCTAGAACCGCCCTAAATCTGAATCCTGACTAGTTAGTTTATCTGCATTCATTGATTTCCTGAGAAATACCCTAAACCTATCTTTCTCCAATAGAATTTACAACCATTTTAATTTACATTATGTTTTCAATATCATTGATCGCTTAGCTTGATTCTCACCTATATAATCTATTGTGTGTCTCTCTGAGTCCTTGTGTTCGACCCCTACTTTACTGCAACTACTGCTTAGTACTTTTAGGGTATTAATTTGAGCATATCAAATTTTGCGCCGTTGCCGGGGACTCAATTCGCCATTAGATTTGAGTTTGAGAATTTTGACTAAGTTCGTCGGTATCGGTCGATACTATCTAGTGTCGGTCGATACTCGTCGTTCTCTTTTTTTTTATATCGATCGACACCACCCAGTGTCGGTCGATACTCAACGTGTTTTTTGTTATATACGTGCCTTGCCTAGTGTGTTTCAGGTGTGAATTTGGAACGTGCAAACAGTAAAGCAAAGAAACCAGCAGAGATGAACAATCCAATGATTTTGATTTAGGATGCTGTTGGAGCTTTGAGAGACCAAGATGGTCAATTATGCAATGAGAGAGGGCAGCGACTTGATGAAGCTGGAAATATCATTGTCCATGTAGTTGCTGTGAATGCAGGGAACGCTGTGATTAATCGCGGTAGGACGATTGGTGAGTACAACATGCCTGATCAGTTTTATGCCAATCGATCAGCGATTCGCCCTCCACCATTTCAGAGGAATGACTTTGAGCTGAAACCTGCATACTATACTCTTGTGGGTCAGCATCTTTTTCATGGTTTTTCTCATTAACACCCTATGGATCACATTGAGAGGTTTGAGGATTTGGTTACAACCATCAAGTGCCATGGAGTATCCTATGATTACCTCTTCTGCAAGCTCTTCCCATACTCTCTTGGTGGAGATGCAACTTACTGGCTGAAGCAGTTACCTGCTGGATCATTGACTACTTGGGAAGAGACTAAGACCGCTTTTCTAAACAATTTCTATGATGATGCACAATCCGAGGATCTTAGGAACAAGATTTCTCAGTTTTCTCAAGGACCGACTGAGGCACTCAAGGCTGCTTGGATTCGTTTCAGGTCATATCAGAGAGATTGCCCGCACCATGGTTTCACTCAGGTTCAGCTGCTGTGGACTTTCTACAGAGGAGTCGATTGGAGGTATCAGATGTCCTTAGATGCTTTTTCGTTTTATGATTAATTTCCTTAATCTAAATGAAAAAACTAAGGAATGTTGTTTCCTTTTTATATTAATTTTGCCTTTTAGGATAAATTTAATTTTTTAACGTTTTAATTTTATTTTGTAGTAACTTTATCTTTTAAGATTATGAATCGGTTAAAATTTTTTTAGAATTTTTAAGTTTTTTTATTAATCGATTTTAAAAATTTTCAACTTTGACTTGACACGTGTCGTGATCAAATGAATTAACAACTTCGAAATATTCAATTTTATATAATAAAATAAGATTTCCTTATTTTGAACTAAAATATGATTTTTTTATTCTTTTTCTTTTTATGATTGTTATCTATTGTTTAATTTCCTTATTCTAATCTAAATTATGGTTTTTAAAAAAAAAAACTTTTGTTTTTATTTACAATTTTTGTTTAATTTCTTTAATCTAAACATAACTACTATTTTTTTCCTTTTACCTTTTAGAATTAGGAATCGATTATAATTTTTACTTTTATTGTTAATAATTTGTGTTAAAATATAATTGTAAATTTATTAAACACGTGTCAAAATATAATTGGAAATTTATCAAACACATGTCAAAATCTAATCGATTAACTTAACACGTGTCGCGATCATACGAGTTACTAACTTTGAAACATTCAGTTTTATATAATAAGATATTTTATATTAATTTTTGTGTTCCTATGTATTTTTCTAAATGATTACCGTTTATCTTCTTTATAATTTATTTTTTTACAACTATATTATTCTTATTTATCTTATTCCTCTAATTACTATTATTCCACTCATTTCTATAATCTTATTACTCATCAGCATAAAGAAACAGTTACGACTTACGAGGAAGGCAGAGATCTAGCAAAAAAAAAATTCTGGTTGCCATGGAGAAATTTCTGAACATGGTTTCGTCAATCCACGTCAAACCCGAAAACCTCCTTATTGAATTTGTTTTCTTTTCCTTTTCCTGTTAAAAAGACTTTTAAATGGGCTTTTATTCTGCTAAAAGCCCAAAACGCTAAATTTAATTCCGTATCACTATTTCTCTCTCTCTCTATCTCTCTCCACCGGAGGCCATGGGGAACGGCTGGAACACGAAGAGCTCTAAGATCTCCGGCGAAGTTTTCGTCATGGATTTCTCTCAACCCTCCACTCTCTGTTTCCGCACCATAGACGCCAAAAACCTCGCTCTGTTACGCCTCCATTCTCATTCGCCGTCGCCGTCTAGAGAAGCCTCAGTCACTAGTCGAATCGAGAAAACAACCGAAACAGCTAAGACAACGTGTCGTCGACGGTGAATCGAAAAACCCTAAAGCTAAGCTCGCTCCGGAGAAATCAGATTCCGATTGTAACTTTAAAGAGGCTTCAAACAGAGAGAACAAACTCGATTGCGAATCGGGAGATAGGTAAAAATGAAATCCACTATGTTTTCATTTCAAATCCCTGATTTTCTCAGATTTATGAATCAATAGAGATTTTGTGTGTTCTTTAGGATCACAAGAGATTCAGAAGTACACATTCCTTGTTCTAGTGAGATTGAATA
>PKML01064328.1:29434-42075 GCA_002933935.1 Eutrema yunnanense | reverse complement strand
CAAACAACACACGACTCCCGACAAGGGACTGGTATCGATCGATACTAAAAACAACACTTGGTATCGATCGATACAAACACAACTCGAGTCTATCGACAAGGGACGGGTATCGATCGATACTCACATGGTATCGGTCGATACTCACGAGACCTAAACACAGAGATCGCCAATACAAGCCACAAAAATCATCAATCAAGCTTAACAAGGCACCACACAAGCTTAATTGTTAACCTTTGGTCACAACTCACCTTAGATCGGCTGGTTCTAGCTCTAAAATGACTTCCCCAAGCTCAAGAAGACCTCCCTCTCTTCTCACAAGCTCACGCCAAAACCAAGCTCTTCCAACCTCTTCTTCAAGCTTCTCTCAAGCTCAAACTCTCTTGATCTCGCAAGATCCAAGCTTTTCTTTCTCTCTCACTCTCTCTCTCTCTCTCTCTTTCTCTCTCTCTCTCTTTCTCGACCAACTCTGATCTTATCCTCAAAAGATAGGTTTTTATACTCGAAGAAGAGAAGAGAACAAGACAACAAGGAGAAAACCCGGCTGGTGTCGATCGATACAGGCCAGTATCGATCGATACCACCCCCGGAACAAACCCGAATTAATATTTTTCCCCAATAATCAATTCTTCCGGAACGCGGGCGCTACACGACTGGCCCTGAAAATTACCGGTCTCGGTCCTAGAAATATAAGCCCAAAAGATATCGGGTCTTTCGGGCTAGTGTGTTTTTTGGGCTTAACCCGACTGGGATCAGGCTAGCACGACCGGGCTCAGACTAGCCCGAAAAGCCCAGAACATTACATTTTAATTGGTTAGAGATTTTATTTAAAAATTTATCTTTCTAAAAATAATCATTTGACATATTTTCTATATATTTTTTTGTTGATCGAAACCTTAATTTGCTAATTGTGTGAGCCGCACGCCTACTTTCAAGTAAACCATTGTCGTCTTTCAATACTGTAAGTCAAATTTTTGTTACAAGTTACGTAAGTTAATTTATTATTCTAATTAATTAATCATGTAATCATGCATGAACGTATTTCTTTAGGAATCATGAATATGTGTGTGTATAGGTAACATGTATTAATTTATTAAATATATTTCGTGATCCATGTACTATTATCATTCATCCATATTTATTTCATATTTTTAAAATCATTATCTATAAACTTTCAATGACATTTCTATATGATTTATACATGTCAAAACTTAATATTATTTTACTTTTTTTTTTATCTGTACCTCTTAATGGTGATGGGGATTTTCTAATATAAACTCTACTACCTAGATTTGAAGTGTTTTGATTTTATGTTTTATTTGGTAATACAAATAATTTTATTTGTTTTTTTTTGTCAAACTTTTGCTTTTAAATTTAATTGGATCTGATATAAATCATTTCAATTTAGATTTATTTTGATAAATATTTTGTTTTAATTATTTTCATTTGAGAATTGTGAATTTTTGTGTTTGTAAAGAAAAGCCCTAGAGTCATGTCTGGGCCAGGCTCAAATATATGCGGGCTTTACAGGTTTCGGACCGTGCCAGCCCTATTGATATCCTTATATACGCGGGGCCTAATCTAGTGTAATATAAGCATATATTATGCAATATAAGTCCATATATACGGGACGTAATCTATTGTAATATAAATATATGTTATGCAATATAAGTCCATGTAACTTGCGTTCATATGCACATGTGGGCCTCACTGACGTTGGCCCAATGGTAAAATTATTCCCATCACTTAGCTCTAACTAAAACACCGCTTCTTTTTTTTCTTTTTTGCTATGAATGTAAATATCATTTAACAATGAAAGATAGTCCTTACAAGGAAGAAGAACTAAAGCCTGTACAACCTTGGCAAAAAAAGAAAGAATAAAAGACAAGGAAGTACTAGAATTGGGAAGAAAACAGGATGATCAGCGAAGCCATAAAGACATTAAGTTTCCAAAATGTCTTCGGTGTCTTTTAGCGGTAATTGTATTGCGGATCTCTCGGTCGATGGTCTTATATATGGCAAGAGCGGGGAGCAAAGTTTGATTGTGCAGCACATTGTTCCTCTGCTTCCAGATGTGGAAGATCGTGCTTTGAGCCGCTAACTTCCTAAGAAGCGACGGGGCAAGAGCATAACTCTCTTTGATCCAGGACAACAGCTCCGACCAAGACCTAAACATGTGTTGAGGAGGTCCAAGCCGAGTGATGACTAGTCTCCAAACTTCGAAGCTATAGTTGCATGTCAATAGTAGGTGATCACGAGTTTCTTCTAATCTGGAGCATATGCAGCAATCTGTTGGTATTTGAAGACCCCAAGACGCTAGTCTAGCACGAGTAGGCAATCTGTTCCAATGGGCAATCCACATGGTAAAAGCATGCTTTGGGACTTTACCTTTAAACCAAATCAAACCTGCCCAAGTTTTTACCTCAGCTCTCGGCCTAAGGGCTTCCCAATTCTTGGCTGAGGAGAACCGAGAACCACTAATACCATCAATGACCCACTCAAATTCATCTTCTGCAGAGTCAAGGGTTGGGACTGATACCGTGGTGAGATGAGTGTGCAGCTGAAGCGCTTCCTCAGATCTAGGAGCTGCAATTTTCCAACCATTAGTGTTACAAGCCTCTGAAACCGAAGCATGAAGCGGGACTCTAAGGCTTCTCTGACCAAAGTGTCCTATGTAGTCTATAAGTTGCCCTAGAGGAGTCCAAACATCAAACCAGAATTTTATTTTGTTGCCATCCCCAAGAACTGCTTTAATAAATCTGATTGCAAGAGGTCGTAGTTTTAGTAGCTCTTTCCAAGTCCATGAACCATGGTTCGAGTCTTCAATTGCCCGAAGCTTTTGGTTTTCAAGTGATGCTCTTTCTGCCAAGCCACCCATAATGAATTGTTTTTTTAGAACAATAGCCATATGAATCAAAGGCAGAGAGCTTTGTTCCAAACTGAGAATCACCTGAGACCAAGACCACCCTCAGCCTTAGGTAAGCAGACAGTAGCCCAAGCTACCTTTGCCACTTTGGGTTGCTCAATGTTACCAGACCAGAGGAAACGGGAGCAAAGACCCTCAATCTTCTTTATACATCCCTGAGGCAGCATGAAGGTAGTTAGCCAGAAGTTCACTATCCCTGAGATTACAGAAGCTATCAATTGCACTCTCCCCGCAAAAGATAGATTTTTGCAAGCCCAATATCTAAATCTAGCCGTTATTTTCTCCAGCAAGGGCTCATATTCCGAGATTCTTAGCTACCTAGACATGAGTTAAAGACCGAGATACTTGATAGGCAAAGAGCCGATAGGGAAACCAAACCGAGCAATGGACGCAGCTTCAAGAGGAATCAATCCAGCGTGAAACAATTCTGTTTTATTCCTGTTCATCTGGAGCCCAGACCAACTTGCAAAATCATCCAAGCATTCATTTATACCATGCAACGAAGAGCAGCTCCCATCAAAGAATACCATAACATCATCAGCAAACATAAGATGAGATAGCTGAAGCTCAGAAGTCTTAGGATGGTAGAAAATATAACTTGACTCATACCTTGAGAGGCGTAGCTTAGAGAAAGCTTCCATAGCCAGGACAAAAAGATAGGGAGAGAGTGGGTCAACCCTGTCTGATGCCTTTAGTGCTCTTAAAAAACCACCAGGAGATCCATTCACAGTGACGGAAAAGGTTGGTGTAGATATACATTGAAAGATCCAATTTATAAACTTATCTGGAATACTTAGAGCTTTCAAGAGACCAATGATGAAGTCCCATCTTACTGAATCAAAAGCTTTCCTCAGGTCTACCTTGAGCATTGCTCTTGGCTCCGAGCTACTCCTCTTGTACCCATTTACCAACTCTGTAGCCATAAGGACATTCTCGGCAAGTAACCTACCAGGCAGAAATGCAGATTGCGAATTAGAAATCACTTGAGGTAAAAGCTCTTTCAATCTGTCAGCCAACAGTTTTGCGATGACTTTATAAACTGTGTTGAGGCATGAGATTGGCCTAAAATCAGAGGTGGTTGCCGCATTAGTGATCTTAGGGATGAGGACCAGGGAGGTCGCATTCCATTGTTTAAGAATGTGTCCTGAATCAAAAAATTCTTTCACAGCATCAGTAACTTCCGGCCCAACCACCTGCCAGCAACCTGTGAAGAACTCTGCAGAGAAGCCATCTGGCCCACATGTCTTATTTCTAGGCATTGAAAAGAAAGCTGCCTTGATATCTTCACTCGAGAAAGCTTTAATCAAGTTTGCATGATGGTCCGTAGAACAGTTGAAAGGGAGCAGTAGATTAAATATGTGTATAGACATTTTTTGTTGGAATATCCGCGGCTTCAATATATATAGCCATCGTAGCGGCTTCAAGAAGTGGTTTAAAGGCAATAAGCCTATTTTGGCGGCTTAATAGAGACGCATGTCAAACAGCCGAAGAATCAGAAGTTCATCAACGAGTTACTTCCAGGCTGGTCTTTTGAGGAGAACTATGAATTTTCATAATTGGGTAAGATATGGGTGGTGTGGCACCAAAGTGTCAAGGTGGTCGTAATCTCCAAGTCTCTTCAGATGGTGACTTGTGAAGTTTTGTGGCCTGGCCCTCAGATTGTGGTAATTGTGTCAGTTGTGTATGCTTCTAACTGTGCAGTGGAAAGAGCTGAGCTGTGGGCAGAGTTGGTTGAAGTTTCTTCAAGTAGGTCATTGAATGGGAAGCCATGGCTAGTCATGGGAGATTTCAATCAAGTATTGCATCCGAGAGAGCACTCCAAGGCTTTAAATCAGAATGTTGATAGGAGAACCAGAGATTTAAGACAATGTTTACTCGAAGCTGAGCTGTCTGATCTCACCTATAGAGGAAATACTTTTACCTGGTGGAACAAGAGGAGGAACATGCATATTGCAGAAAAGCTAGATCGTGTTCTGGTAAATGATACGTGGTCTGATGCTTTTCCTTCAGCTTTTGCTGCTTTCGATAATCCAGATTTCTCAGATCATGCATCTGCTAGTGTGGTTCTCAGCCCCACCTCTATGAAGCAGAAGCGTCCCTTCAAGTTCTATAACTTTCTACTTCAGAATCAGGAATTTGTCCCCTTGATTGCTGCTCATTGGTATTCAATAAATATGGTTGGTTCAGCCATGTTCAGAGTCTCGAAGAAACTAAAGCAGTTGAAGAATGTGATTAGGGGTTTCAGTAAGGAAAATTTCTCTGATTTGGAAAAAATGGTTAAGGAATCACATGACAAGCTATTGAGAAACCAGAATCAGATGCTTGCAAACCCGACACCTTCTAATGCGGAAATTGAGCTTGCAGCGCAAAGCAAATGGCAAGTCCTCCAACAAGTGAAGGAATCCTTTTTCTGTCAAAGGTCTAGAGTAGCTTGGCTTGACCAAGGTGACAGCTGCACGGCTTTCTACTTTAGAATGACAGCCACGAGAAAGACTATAAATCATATCCATTTTCTCACTGACGAAGAAGGATCTAGGATTGAAACTCAACAAGGGATCCAAAAGCACTGCGTAAACTACTTTTCAAATCTTCTTGGGAGTCAAGTAAAACACCACTTCATGTTAGCATTTCGTATAATTTTGGAAATATAAGATTAGGAAAACTCTGTTGTATTCCTAAAACAAATAGAAAGGTAATTTGTTAGGATTTCCTATTTCTAATGCCACAATTTTTGTTTTTTTCCTAGGCCTCTAAATGATTAGGATTGGCCCTACCACTAAACCAAAACATAACGCACCATCTATTCTCGTTGGCCATTTGATCTTATTTCATCTCTATTTTATGAATATATCAAATCAATCTTATAAAAACAAAAATAACAAACATGAGTTTCCACATGATCTATAACGAGATTTATTCTTACCTAATAAAGCAATACATTTTGCTTAATACAAACCAGAATTGCATGTAAACAGATTGAAACAAACTTCATTAGGTAAATATCATCTTATTTGATAAAGTTAAAATTTTAAATTGATAGTATGTTTATTATTTGAGGTTCTTGGTGTTCATGCTTTCCTCGACGGTCTTGGCTTTGGCTTTAATGGACTCTTTGGTTTCCTCGGTTTTTCCTGTTACGGTATCTTTGATTTTTTCCGTTGTGTCCTTTACCTTATCCCAAGCCTCTTCTGCAGTGTTCTTGGCCTTATCCTTCAAGTTACCCGCCGCGTCGGAGATCGTCTGTGCTCCTTCGTCCGCCTTCTTGGCCACCTACATCGTCCATATTTAATTTGGTTATATGAATCATTTGTAAATGATAGATTGAAATAAAATCGCATACTTTTCTCGTTTTTTTATTTGTATTTGAGTTTACATTTGATTCTACGTTTCCGTGTATATTTTCCTAATCGAACTCACAAAATTTTAAAACTTTAAACAATATCTATTTGGTAGTTATAAACGGTTTTTTTTGCAATAATAGTAACTTAAAAAAAATTTAGATAGTTTTTTACCAGTTTTTGTAAATATATAGTTAATAACATTTTATATACTGTACACGCACGATTTTTCAAGTTTGACCATGTACAGTACAGCGTCCCCGCGTCCCAATGAGAGGGTCGGATAAAATTGTCTTTTTATCCAAATAAGGATAAAAAAACCAAAGTGTTCAAAAATAAAGGAGACTTAAAAAAATGTTTATGTGTACAAATAAAGTTTTATAAACGCAAAAGCCAAACGCAAAAGTCAAACGCAAACACAANATATTGATAAAATATTTATAAATATTTTTCTAAATGTATTCAAAAAGCAAATTGAAATTTTCTTTACACGTAAACGCAAATACAAACGTAAGAATTGACGTTTAAAAAAACTGAGACCTAAGTTGTTTTGTTTTTCTATTTATAAAACCTAAAGTAAAGTTTTTTAAAATATACAAAATGTTTTTATAATACCTTTTGTTGAGCCTCGGTGGCTTTGTCACAGACGGAGGCTTCTTTCTTCGTACTCCCCTTTGATGATTTATTCAAAGAATTAATTGTCATAAAGATTAGTTACATGTATTAATATCAAATCATCGATCATAAGAAGAAGAAAAAAAAACAGATTACATGAATGAGTCTTGTTGGGACGGAAGCAAGAACTCTCGGAGTGGCTATTGTGGCGAGTCCCCTGTTGCGGAGGCTAGCTGCGACGGCTGCGAAGCTTGTCATTTTCAAGGGCTCTTCTTTCTGTTGATTAAGGATGGGATAAGTTTGTTAATTAGTTGCCATAACTGGATTTAAGTATATATAAGGGAATTGGAACATGTAAAGAAGACACATGTATTGTTTTGGGTAGGACATGGGGAGTTTGACTCGGGACATCGGGTGGTTCCAGTTTTGATTTGCTATTTATAGCTGTGTCAGTGAGACACAATCCTTATTTGATGCTTGTTTATTGACCAGTTGAGAAAAAAACCATGGTTAACAAAATATATGTTAGCATTGTTCCATGCATTAAGAGTATGTAATTTAGTCCATTGGTTGTATAAATCCCCTTGAGAAACATTGTTAAAGAAAAACAATGCATTTACATGTTATTTACAAAAATGCAATGATGATGTATCATCACTATAGAGCCTTTCAAGCCATTTATGAAAAATGTTTAGTTTACTAGAATAATTACATTGTATGCCACTCACATTAGAGAATTCATTATATTTCTATTAGGTATTAAACTATTTTTTTTGTCAACAAAATAAATACCTAAAACGGTTCAGAAACCCAAATCGGTGGTACTGAGTTTACATAAGCAATATCAATAGGGTAGAAATGACACTACAAGAAAACATGTCAAAATACTACGGAATTTCCCACCGAAATTTTGGTTGGGAAAATAACCCACCGATTTCCCACCAATATACCACGGTTTAGTAATTCGGTGGGAAAATGTTGTTTATTTGCAACTGAATATATCGATCAAGAATCCGTGAGAAATTTGCAACCGATTACCAATCAAATAAAAACCGTTGGTAGTTACATAGGAAATTCGTGGGAAAACAATCGCAAATTCGCCACGGAATTTTTTCGTGGTAACTTAAACAATAATCGATTTTCTTTTTTTAAAAGTTATATTCATTTTTGTCGGAAATCGGTGGGTAATTACCAGCTGGTTTCCCACAGATTTAATATTTTTAATTAATATTACGATATTATTGTCCACCACCTCTGAGCCATGTTCTGATATGTCTCTAATTTAGATTTTGAAATCTCCTATATCCCCAACTAATCTTCATACCCCCATAATCTTTAATGAAATGTGTTGTGTCGAAAACGCCCTTGCACAAAGATTTTTTTTTAAAAAAATCGAAAAAGAAAAAAAAAACAGCTCCACTCTCCTCGCTCCTCCATCGCCGCCGGAGTCCTCTCGCCGCCGTTTCTTCCGCCACCGAGCTCTCCATCGCCACCGTTTCTTCGCCTCTCTCTAGCTGAATCAAGCTTCAAATTCCATGTTTGTTCTTCAAGTAGATGATTTTGGATTTGTAAATTGAGGGATTGAATTGGATTTGATTATGCATATTATTTTGGTATGCGCATTTGGTGTTTTACCATGGTTTATGGGTCGATTAGGACTTTAAATTGGTATGAAATGGATTTCAGTGGTTGAATCGTAAGTAGATTAGAACCCGAAACCATCCATTTTGAGTTCTTGAGATAGGAGAACTGGGTAAAACGGGTATTACTGATAAATGTATTATAACTAGTAAAACTAGTATTACTGATTGAGTTTTTTTGTATTGTTTTGGCAGGATACAATAAGAAACAACGTCAGCATACATTTTAAATGCCAATGTCACATGTATAGTTTAATGTTGAAGACATCAGTGGAGGAGATAACTTTGCCGATAATAGAAGTTAGGATATACAAGAAACTTGCGTTAGATGAAAGTAGGTTAAATTGCAATTGAGTTACATTCCATTGCTGGTGGGATGTGAGGAACAATTTGCTATTTCTGATGATGAGGATATGTGTGTTTATCTAACGTCCATTGATAAAGAGAATCGTAGATGTATTTTGTTTGTGGAGGTCATCACTATATCGGAATTGCCCGAACAACTGTCGAGAGCGGGCAAAAGTTCTTTTGGTATGAACTATGACGAGTTGCACTCAAATGATGATGAAATCGGAGCTAATGCCATAACTGTGTGGGAACAAGCAAACCAACATGAGGCGATAGAGGATGATGATGATACTAAAGAGGATGATTCGGATATGCGTGATGAATATGTTGAGCTTCCACTTGTTGTAGAATCTAGTCAGTTTATAGAGACATGGGAAAACGGTTTGGGTGTGAGTGTACATCAAGAATTTCCAAATAAGCAGGCATTGCAAGAGGTGGTGGATAGAGCCGCATTTGTTAATTGTTTTGGTTTTGCTATAACAAAGTCAAATAAGGTGCATTTAGTGCTAAAATATCGTCAAGAAAGCTGTGAATGGCGTTTACGAGCTGCAAGGATTCCATAGACAGATACCTTCTCGATTAGAAGGTACACCAAGATGCATACATGCTCTCGGGCTAGTCAGAGTACAAGCAACATGAAGAGGAAAGGCACACCACAATTAGTTGCATCTCTTTTGCATGAGCATTATCCATGTCAAATGGAAACTCCAACTCCTAAAAGTATCATGGGTCTTGTTCAGACAGAATTTGGTGTGAAGATATCATACTCCACAGCGTCGAGAGGGAAAAAGCAAGATGTTAGTGATTTGCATGGTAGCCCGGAAGAAAGCTACAAGATGATGTATTGTTATTTGTACATGTTAGAGANTAAAACTCTAAGATTTTGTGAAAATTTGATTGATTTTTACCTCATTACCCAGAACAAACGATGTGTTTCTTTTGAAAGAATGTTCGTTGATCGCATCAGCTCCATCTGCAATCACACCGCCACATATATCGCAATCTTTCCCCTCCTATAAATCCAAAATAACTCGCAAGATTTCAATTTTTGAACACCCGAATCTGGTAATGATAAGATACATAAAATTTCGAATTCTGAAATCAGACCTTGAGATAGGTGCGAGCATCGATGAAGGAGTGAAAATGGCGATAACATATGTGAGAAGCGGAACCATGGCTACCGAAGGCGTTGAAAGTCACGGCGGCCATCGAGGATTAGCTATGTGAGTGGGATTTGTTGGATTTTTAGAACCGAGAGAGGATATGTTCTTCGGAGATGGGAAACAAGGAAAAAATCACAAATCTTTTGTCAGCGGTCTTTCACGAAGAAAGCAATACTTGGGCCAAAATATATATTAGCATAAATGCCAAAACATTGGAAAAAAATCTCTATTAGATAGCGTAACTAAAAACAACTTAAAACTATACATACATAAAAAGATAATTTTAAACTCTCAAATATGTACTAAAATCATTTATAATCAAATGTAACTGGTTTGTTTAGTTAATGTGTACATGGGCTGATGAGGTTATAATTGGCCTCAATATAAACTATAGATTCTGGAACATAAATGTAATATTATACGTTCAACTAAATATGTAACTAATGAGAGATTTGAAATGGTGTTAAGAAAATATATATAAAAGTATAAGAGAAATAGGGATATGAATATGATACAATGACGGCGGCGATTTTCGTTTCATGAGGATGGGTTCAGATCCTCAATGGCCCTGGGCAAATCACACGATATTTTCGGTCTGGATTACGGAAAACTACGATGGGATAAAGGATCTATGGACCGTTTATTGGTTCTCCATAGCTAATGATTCGGGATTCGGTTTTGACTTGTAGTACGGTTTTGAATACGGTTTCGTATGGTCTCGACGTAGATTTCGGGATAGCGGATCTGATCCTTCTGGATCCGGGGAATTCCAGATCTCCGAATCGGAGATGTGCGATGAGATTTGCGAGCTCGGTTCAGTTTCGGCCAAGGTTTTTGCGATTCAGATTTGGCTCTACAGGGACCAGATTTGGAAAATCGGATTCAGATCTTTGGGATACGATTTCGCAAGGGTTATACTCATCACGGTTGCTCACCGGTTCTCACGGGATCTACTGGGTGAGGTATTGGATCTTAGAGTCGGAAGCAACAAAGCAGAAAAGTTCAGTACTATCTTTTGGGGATCTGATTTTGGATGGGATCTTGATGCGGTCTATACGGTTCACGAGATTGTTTCCTTCTATGGGTCAATCTCAGATTCTGAAACCAGGAAATTACGGGCAATCCGGCAATCATGGCTTTCAAGGAGGCTTGCGGATTTTTCAGAGATTCAAGAGGTTTTAGAGGAATCCGCTTGGTTCGGACAGAGGTTTAGCTTCGGTGTAGTCAAGGATACCATCTTCTATGCATTTACTCGAGTAAGTGGGTCATGGACATTGGAACTGAGTTTTAGGGAAAAAATGTACGTATCTTTGAGGAATAGAGATCTGGTGACAATCATGAGAGATCAACTATTGGAGCGGTTAACTAGGATTTTTATGATTTGGAATGGCCCATGGTTTAGTATATGTGATCTAAATGAGTTAACCGGCAATGAGTTAACCGGAAGGGTTATGCCATTTTTAATTATACTCAAAGAAGAACTATTTCACGTATCAAATCTTGCTCATTACCACGGTTTTTTCATGGTCGAGATTCATAATATCTCGTTTGCTGGGTATAATAAGGAGACGACGACATGTGTTTGGCATCACTCAGTCTTTTATCTCACTTATACGACAGTTTTCATACTGATCTGTTTGTTTAAAACTATCTCCAAATTGGCTCAGACCAATCTAATCAAAACCAATGGCTCGGGAAAGAAAGTGGAGATGTCCGTGAAACAGCTGAAGATTACGGTGCCGATTTTTGATAACCCGAGCTCGATTGAAGGCTACTCCAGTACACTGATCGGAAACAGTATGAATCCGGCTATGCAAGACATGAAGATGCTTTTGTATATGCTCCCACAGATCCAGGAGAGACTAAGGGCACCTCAAACCCGAAATCTGGTTCGATTTCCTCAAACCTTGAATAATGCGGATCCTTAGTTGGAATTGTCAGGGTCTTGGTAATCGGTGGACAATAAGTTATCTACGGGAGGTTTGGAAGAAACATAAGCCAGAATTTTTATTTCTCTCAGAAACTAAGCAAGATTTTTCCTTTATGCAAAAATTTCAATTACATTTTGGTTATAATAAATTATATACGGTCGAACCGTGCGGTGCGAGCGGCGGACTTGCTTTATATTATGATGATTCATTGGAGGTTACTATTTTATTTTCAAGTAAACGAATAATTGATATTGAGGCAACTATTCAAGGAAAAAAAGTTTTCTTGTCGTTTATTTACGGAGATCCGATACCGAAAAATCGAGATCAAGTGTGGGAACGGTTAACCCGCACAAGCACAACTCGAGACGCCCCTTGGTTTATAATTGGCGATTTAAATGAAATCACGGGAAATAAGAAAAAACAAGGAGGAAATTTACGACCTGCATCCTCCTTTATGTCCTTCAATCTTATGATACAACATTGCGGTTTTCTGGAATTTCAGTGTCTTGGAAACACCATGTCCTGGAGGGGAAGACGGAATTCGAAAGTTGTCCGGTGCCGTCTGGATAGGGCTTTAGCTAATGAGGATTGGCATGAAATTTTTTCACATTCATATGTCGAATACTTGGCAATGATCGGGTCGGACCATAGGCCAATTGTTGCCACCATTGAGGATAAAATAC
>PKML01064328.1:8522-29012 GCA_002933935.1 Eutrema yunnanense | reverse complement strand
AAAGGGAGAAATCGCTTACGGGGCTAAAGGTAGCGAGGGCAGGTCCAGCGATCTCACACTTACTCTTTGCGGACGATAGTCTTTTTTTCTGCAAGGCTACGGTACAAGAGTGCCACGCTATTTTACATATACTTAAGCAATACGAGTTGGTCTCAGGGCAACAAATTAATTTTTCAAAATCTTCTTTAAATTTCGGATACACGGTTCCAGAAGCGGTACAGAACGAGATAAAACAATTGCTAGGAATCCAAAATATGGGAGGGATGGGTACTTATCTGGGTCTGCCGGAAAGTCTCGGAGGGGCAAAGAGTAAGATTTTCAATTTTGTTGTCGAAAGACACAATGATAGAGTCAACGGGTGGACCTCCAGACTCCTGACTAAAGGAGGTAAAGAGGTTCTAATTAAATCGGTAGCCACAGCTATGCCGACTTTCGTCATATCATGTTTTCGGTTACCCAAGTCCATTACCGTAAAACTAACCAGTGCGGCAGCGCGGTTTTGGTGGAGCTCAGACGGTCAACAGAAAGGAATGCATTGGATGGCATGGAAGAAGATGTGTCGGAATAAGTTAGACGGCGGAATCGGGTTTCGATCAATAGAGGAATTCAACACAGCATTACTAGCAAAACAGCTATGGCGGTTAATGGAACAACCGGAATCGCTTTTCGCTCGGGTTTTTAAGGGGCGGTACTATCGGAACACAGACCCTCTAGACCCTATTAAGTCGTACTCCCCGTCCTTTGGATGGAGGAGTATTATTTCGGCTAGACCTCTGGTTACAAAAGGGCTCATCAAAAGAGTTGGTTCAGGAGGCACCATATCAGTATGGAATGACCCATGGATTCCATCCCCTCCCCCGAGGTCAGCAACATGTAAAGGGTACAATTATTACCCAAATCTCAGGGTCAATCATTTGGTTGATCCAGCGACACAAACGTGGAATCTGGACCTGATAAACGCAATCATCGAACCGGCCGATGTGGAACTTATACGCGGTATCCACATCAGTAGTATATATCGACCAGATACGCCTGGTTGGCACTATACGAAATCAGGGCAATATACGGTAAAGTCGGGATATCAGGTTGGCCTACAAATCACAGACAACTACTTCTTCGGTCCCGATATAAAGAAGTTACAGGAACACTCATGGAAATTGATTTGCCCACCGAAACTGCGACACTTTATTTGGCAAGCAATCTCGGGGTGTCTGTCTGTCTCAGCGAACCTACGCGCTAGAGGAATAAATTGTGATACACAATGTGCTAGGTGTGGTGTGGAGGGGGAAACGATTAATCATGTATTGTTTGAATGTCCACCAGCACTACAAACATGGGCCCTCTCTCATATTCCATCGGCCCCGGGAGCTTTCCCGATGACATCGGTTTTCGCCAATTTTGATCATCTATTTTGGAGACTTCCAGATGAGGAAAGGAATATAATGTTTCCGTGGATTGTGTGGAACATTTGAAAAGCAAGGAATGACAAGGTGTTCTCAAATGTGGATAGAAACCCACAAGAGATTCTGAGGATTGCGGAAACAGAAATCGCAACTTGGGAAGCGACACAAAATAGTGAACCCGACATATCTACCCAACAACAGGGTCTCAATACGGGAATAAATGCACAAAATGAATATAACGGCCTCACCTGCTATATTGACGGGTCATGGAAGGAAGGAGATAAATTTTCTTGTTTAGGATGGTTTTGTTTTCAGGAGGGATGTGAAGAAAAGATTATGGGGTCCCGTAATCTTCGAAGAAGCCTATCCCCGCTACACGTGGAATTGGAAGCGCTCATCTGGGCGATGCATTGCATGATTGCAAACCACAAGACGGCGATAGCCTTTGCTACAGACTGCTCAGAGTTGGTGAAGATGGTGTCTACACCGAAAGAGTGGCCGGCATTTACGTTAGAGTTGGAGGAGTTCAAGAGGAGCAAGGAGGTTTTCACCTATTTCTCTATCACACAAATCCCACGCACGAGCAACACAGTGGCAGACAAGTTAGCACGAGGTGCTCGAGTCTACCCATCAGATTTTACGTATGTAAACTCGATACCCCCGATTTGGTTCACCGAATAGGGCTAGGTATCAAGGCTGTTGACAAAAAAAAGAAAAGAAAATATATATATAAAACTATAATTAGAATCCCACAGTAGTCAAATACTACATATAACCACATGAAAAAAAGAATAATATTTCCACATAAGTTAACAATATAATTAAAAGAAAAAACTGTTGTTATATACAAACACTAATAAGGAGAAATAACAAAACACACGCATATACACATAATGCAACTATAAACATAAACCGACTATTAAACTAAAATTTGAAATTAAAAAAAAATTGTTTCGTAAAAAATAGCATATAAACAAATTTATAAAACATGAATGTAAAATAAATCCGCGCGAAGCGCGGGGGTCAATCCCTAGTACCTAAAACGGTTCAGAAACCCAACTCGGTGGTACTGAGTTTACATAAGCAATATCAATAGGGTAGAAACGACACTACAAGAAAACATGTCAAAATACCACGGAATTTCCCATCGAAATTTTGGTTGGGAAAATAACCCACCGATTTCCCACCAATATACCACGGTTTAGTGATTCGGTGGGAAAACTGTTGTTTATTTGCAACTGAATATATCGATCGAGAATCCGTGAGAAATTTGCAACCGATTACCAATCAAATTAAAACCGTTGGTAGTTACATAGGAAATTTGTGGGAAATCAATCGCAAATTCGCCACGGAATTTTTCGTGGTAACTTAAACAATAATCGATTTTCTTTTTTTAAAAGTTATATTAATTTTTGTCGAAAATCGGTGGGTAATTACCAGCTGGTTTCCCACAGATTTAATATTTTTAATTAATATTACGATATTATTGTCCACCACCTCTGAGCCATGTTCTGATATGTCCCTAATTTAGATTTTGAAATCTCCTATATCCCCAACTAATCTTCATACCCCCATAATCTTTAATGAAATGTGTTGTGTCGAAAACGCCCTTGCACAAAGATTTTTTTTTTTTAAATCGAAAAAGAAAAAAAAAACAGCTCCACTCTCCTCCCTCCTCCATCGCCGCCGGAGTCCTCTCGCCGCCGTTTCTTCCGCCACCGAGCTCTCCATCGCCACCGTTTCTTCGCCTCTCTCTAGCTGCATCAAGCTTCAAATTCCATGTTTGTTCTTCAAGTAGATGATTTTGGATTTGTAAATTGAGGGATTGAATTGGATTTGATTATGCATATTATTTTGTTATGCGCATTGGGTGTTTTACCATGGTTTATGGGTCGATTAGGACTTTATATTGGTATGAAATGGATTTCAGTGGTTGAATCGTAAGTAGATTAGAACCCGAAACCATCCATTTTGAGTTCTTAAGATAGGAGAACTGGGTAAAACGGGTATTACTGATAAATGTATTATAACTAGTAAAACTAGTATTACTGATTGAGTTTTTTTGTATTGTTTTGGCAGGATACAATGAGAAACAACGTCAGCATACATTTTAAATGCCAATGTCACATGTATAGTTTAATGTTGAAGACATCAGTGGAGGAGATAACTTTGCCGATAATAGAAGCTAGGATATACAAGAAACTTGCGTTAGATGAAAGTAGGTTAAATTGCAATTGAGTTACATTCCATTGCTGGTGGGATGTGAGGAACAGTTTGATATTTCGTATGATGAGGATCTGTGTGTTTATCTAACGTCCATTGATAAAGAGAATCGTAGATGTATTTTGTTTGTGGAGGTCATCACTATATCGGAATTGCCCGAACAACTGTCGAGAGCGGGTAAAAGTTCTTTTGGTATGAACTATGACGAGTTGCACTCAAATGATGATGAAATCGGAGCTAATGCCATAACTGTGTGGGAACAAGCAAACCAACATGAGGCGATAGAGGATGATGATGATACTAAAGAGGATGATTCGGATATGCGTGATGAATATGTTGAGCTTCCACTTGTTGTAGAATCTAGTCAGTTTATAGAGGCATGGGAAAACGGTTTGGGTGTGAGTGTACATCAAGAATTTCCAAATAAGCAGGCATTGCAAGAGGTGGTGGATAGAGCCGCATTTGTTAACTGTTTTGGTTTTGCTATAACAAAGTCAAATAAGGTGCGTTTAGTGCTAAAATATCGTCAAGAAAGCTGTGAATGGCGTTTACGAGCTGCAAGGATTCCAAAGACAGATACCTTCTCGATTAGAAGGTACACCAAGAAACATGCTCTCGGGCTAGTCAGAGTACAAGCAACATGAAGAGAAAAGGCACACCACAATTAGTTGCATCTCTTTTGCATGAGCATTATCCATGTCAAATGGAAACTCCAACTCCTAAAAGTATCATGGGTCTTGTTCAGACAGAATTTGGTGTGAAGATATCATACTCCACAGCGTCGAGAGGGAAAAAGCAAGATGTTAGTGATTTGCATGGTAGCCCGGAAGAAAACTACAAGATGATATATTGTTATTTGTACATGTTAGAGAAGGTCAATCCCGATACAATAACAAGTGTGAAATTGGATGAGATGGAAAAAATCAAGTACCTATTCATAGCTTTGGGAGCTAGCATTGAAGGGTTTCAAGTCATGAGAAAAGTGAGAATTGTGGATGCAACTTTTCTTAAGAACGGATATGGTGGTGTACTAGTTTTTGCCTCAGCTCAAGATCCTAATCGTCACCATTATCCCATAGCGTTTGGTGTACTCGATGGTGAAAATAATGCAAGTTGGACCTGGTTTTTCGAGATGCTGAAAAGCGTTGTAGCGGACTCTTCCGAATTGGTATTTATCAGTGACAGAAATGCAAGCCTCATCAGCGCCATAGCTAATGTGTATCCCCAGGCTCATCATGGGTATATGGCATTTGTCCCAAAATGTGAAAGGTCATGCTAGTAACGGCAACAAAGACGTAGTCGCATGGAGATTCATACAGTGCAGTAGGCTTTACACAACTGCTGAGTTCAACAGTGCTTATTGTTATTTTAAGACGAGGTATCCTTCTGCGGCCAAGTATCTGGAGGACAGTACCGAGAAAGAAAAATGGGCCAGGTGTTGTTTTCCAGGAGAAAGATACAACATAGACACAAGCAACTGTGTGGAATCTTTGAACAGTGTTTTTAATAATGCAAGGAGGTACTCCTTAATACCCATGCTAGATACGATCATTAAAAAAATTTCTGATTGGTTTAATGAACATCGGAAGGAGGCCGTGCCTGGAGCGATTGGATGTAAACATGTGCCTTTAGTGGATAACTACATGCATGATTTATGGGTTGTTGCTGAGAAATTAATTGTGACGGAGCTAAACACTTTCGAGCTTGAATACAATGTCATCGATAGTGATGGAAAGCCTTATTTGGTGAACTTTCTCTTGAAAACTTGCAGTTGCATGGTGTTCGATGTTGAAAGGTATCCTTGTGTGCACGCACTAACTGCTTTCATTGAATTCCTAAGGCATACAGATAGAGGTCGTGATATCCAATTACATGATTTGTGTTCAAAATATTATTGGACGGAGCTGTGGGAAATGGCGTATTACAAGACAATTTATTTAGTGTCGAATAGGTCTAAATGGAATGTCCCAGATTACATCAAAGAGTTGCAGATCATACCTCCGGATCTTATCAAAAAGAAGGGAAGAAAGAAAGTCAAAAACTTTACATCGGCTGGGGAACGGCGTCCAAGGACGCAAAATAAAAGGCGGCCGAGACAAGGACTCCAATGGTTGTTCTTCGGAAATTGTAGTAGTGTTTGATTTTATCTTCACCTTTTGTTTTGTAAAATAGGTATCTGGTCAAACTGGTATTACTGTTTTGTATTGTAAAATATGTATTTGGTCAAACTGGTCAAACTGGTATTACTGATTAAAGTCAAACTGGTATTACTAACCAAATAACGTATAACTCGTCAAACTGGTATTACTGATTAAAGTTGAAAATGAAAAAATTAAATTTTGATTTTACAAAACCTAAACCAAAATTACTCAACAGACTTATTGGCGTCGTAAACGTCATAAATAAATATTACAACATGTATTAAGTGGGAAATTGCGAAATTATATCATATTGGGTTGTTATGAAGTAATCTACACAATATAATCCTTATACTTTTAATGTCATTTTGTAAATAATAACCAACTTAGGATGAAAAAGTTACAGAAATCTAGTTTAAAAACATATTAATGCATAAAACACTCAGAATTATATGTTTATCGACTTAAATCAACTGTAAAACTAAAAAAACAAAATTTAAGGATATGTAATACTAATTAAAATTGAAAACACCCAAAGTAAAACTATTGAAAACTTTCGTATAACTACTATATTATGTATAACTATGTGTAAATTTGGTGCACATGTGAGTAAAAGACAGCGCACGTGGGAAATTTGGGTTCCTTCTCTCGATTTCCCTCTATTGTTTTGGGTTCCATTTATTACTCCACAAAGCACATCACATAGCACAAATCCATTTTTTTTATCTCTCTCATTTATTTTTTCCGAATTCTTTTTCATTCTCAATCGATTTCAGGTTCTCTCGAATCATGTTTTCTTTTATTTGATTATGGACCCATACTACATTGATGCGAAGAGGAACAAGGGGCTATACGACATATACTATGCCATCGCCGATGGTGACTATGGCATTCCTAAAACATGTCCATGTGGTGGACGCATCATCGAGGAGACCTGTCAAACCGAAGCGGACCTAGGAAGGAGATACTTTACATGCAATGTGTTTGAGGTGAGAAGAGGACATCGATTTTTTAGAATAATGGCAATATTGAATATGTGATGCTATATATGTCTTCATGTGCAGAATGATGGCTTCCACATTCGGAAAATTTGGGTTCACGCTATCGAAGAAGAGGTGACTAAGTTAAGGAAGGAGGTTGATGAGCAGTCCGAGAAGATTCGGACACCATGAATTTCAGATACAGCAAATGCGTGAAGAGATCGCAAAGCTGAAGGAGTTAGTGGCAGGTGTTGTTGGTCGAATCGATTCATCTTAGTTTAGTAAGACTTATCTTTGTTTTGGAGTGCAATTTGTTTTGTAAGGTTTATCTTATCTTTCTTCTTTTGAGATGAATTCTCTTCTTTTGTAAGACTTATCTTTCTTTTGTAAGACTTATCTTTCTTTTCTGTTTGTAATACGAATTCAAATACAAAACGGACAACATAGATAAGGTGTTGTTCTCTTCTAATAAAACCAGTAATACAAATTCAAATACAAAAACCGACAACATAGTTTTACCCAATAAAACCAGTAATACGAATTCAAATACAAAAACCGACAACATAGTTTTACATAGTAATACCAGTAGTACAAATCCAAACAACCACCATAATTCTTCACACCTCATTTGTCGTTGGCCTACTCACGTGATTGTCTACTCCAGTCCAGACAGTCCGTTTAACACCCTTTTTGTTTCGTAAATCATTGTCATCTTCTTGAGAAAGACCAACATGCTCGGCTGGTGGATCTGCAGGCGCCTGCAATCGAATACAGTTATACTCCAAGTGTTACCTTTTCATTTTAGAATTTAAGAGCCCAAAATGTTACCTTTGAATTCTCTAATTGCTCCTTCACATAAGCTTCCAACGGTGTGACTCTTTTGTCCATCCCATCAACCTTGTCTTCAATTTTCTTCAACCGTTCTCCCATCTCTTCTTTCATGGTGTTTACGAGATCCACCAATTCATCTAAATGCGTGTTTCCCGGTCCTTCATTGGTGGATATTTTCCCATTCACCGCATTCTCAGGTTCTTCTCCTAACCGGGAAGCGACATCTTGGTTGTACATATCTTCAAACAATATGGTATTTCCTTTGCAAAGACGCTGCATCCAACTTGCAACAATGACATCATGCTTATCATCGTCGTCATCTTCTTCCGTGATTCCAGCCATAAGAGAGTTTTCTTCTTCACCTATAGCTGCCATGATACTATCAATGTCCTGTGAATGTAAACAATGAAGAAAGATTAAAAACATAACAACACAAAATAATTCATATGCAAAGGATAAATAACCTTAGTAGTACCAAGTTCTTCATTTATTTTCGAAAAAGGAAACCCTTTCATTTCGCTTTTCTTGAACTTTGTCTTGCACATCCTAGGACAATTTAAGTATTCGCTTGGAATACCTTCTCGGAATTTATTCCTCAATTCTGAAATTGCCTCAAATGCTAAAAGCTACACAACACACATATAGTTAGAGTTAGCTTCAATTATAAGAACTAGTAACAATGACCAATACCTCAAATATTTTTTACTTACCTCCATAGGAATACAGAAAGCTGGAATCGGCCATAATACACCCTCCTTGACAACCCCTCCAAAATGAGTCATCGTGTGCTTGATCTCTCCTACCATGTGATCGAATGACAATCTCCCCCAAGGAAATTTCTTACAAAATTTAAGATCATCCACCGCTCTTAGAAAGAATGACTCCACGGGCGTAGCATCTGCTCCACACTTTGTCTGCCCTATAACAATGATGGCTAAGAAGTAGA
Source organism: Eutrema yunnanense (assembly GCA_002933935.1). NCBI lineage: Eukaryota > Viridiplantae > Streptophyta > Magnoliopsida > Brassicales > Brassicaceae > Eutrema > Eutrema yunnanense. Next base: position 20,491 of record PKML01064328.1, on the reverse strand, counting down.
GCACCGCCATCTTCAACCTTTCTCGAGAACGTTCCGTTGGTACCATTTCCTATAACTTTTCTTTCACGTCTTGAAGTCTAATTGTTGATCGCGTAAAATGTTTCTTCACAAAGTTCAAACTGTCAACTTTCTTATAATCGAGTGGGTAGTTGCGGCAGTCTAATCCCGATATCAAGGCGTGTTCCTTTATACCATAGCGGATGGGAACGCCATTTACGATGAACCAAACTTCCTTTTCCTTTTCGATTCATGCCGTTCGAAGAAAGGGCATCCACATGCCCATAAGCTTGTGGTTTTTGTCCCTTGGCATGTGAAAAATGTGTTTGAACTGTGGATGCTTCTCAAACCAGTTCCTCTCAACCAAAGTGAGCGGAAGATTCAATTTCTCTAGCGTTGTCATAGCTTCGTGGATATAACACCTCGTCGATATCTTAATTTTCTTCTTATACTCCGTCGGCGGGAAGTACATTTTCAAAGGTTGTAGTGCTGTCGTTTTCTCCTCGGAATCCTGTAAAATCCGACTAGTTTTATCTAGTTCTACCAGTATTACAAAATCACACTAGTTTACCTATTTATACCAGTATTACTTAAAACCCAGAAATTCAAATACGAACACCAATTATTCAAAGATGAATGCTCCTCTAGTTCTACCTAATTATTCCATCGAATCCAACTACTTACCGTTGACTCGACGGGGTCGCTCACGGTTCGGCTGCTGCTTCTTCCCGAGTGGGTACTTCCCTCGTCCTTATCTCCTTCTTCTTCTTCTTCATATCTTTCTTCATCTCCTTCATCTTCATCTCCTTCATCTTCATCTCCTTCTTCTTCACCTCCTTCTTCATCTCCTTCTCCTTCTCCTTTATCACCTTCTTCTTCACCCGGACCGACTTTCTCACCTATCCGAACCGGAGATCGCAAACTCAATCCTTCTTCTTCTACCTCTTCATTCGTTATGACTTCCACAACCGGATCCGAACCCCTCTCTCCATCTTGAGTATCTTCTACCTCTTCATTTCGAGCAATCTTTGTCCTTTTCTTTCCCCCGAGTGCTCTCAATTCCCCCCCCCCCTCCCTTGTCTTTGCCATCTTCGTGCACACATAGGTTATCGATCGAACACGATTTGGGAGTTATCCCTAGTTTTACGAAGAGTGTTGAAGAGAAGTTAGAAAACGGTTTTAATTTCGCAAAAGTAGGGATTGTTCGATCGATTTCAATTTGGGGGGAGTTATAGAAATCGGATTAGATCCGATAGGGTTTGGGTGGGCGGATAAAACCTTGGTATAAGTTGTAATTTCGGAGTTTTGACTAGGGTAACAAAGTAAAACACTTTTTTCGAATTAACAAAAAATCTTTTATAACAGGGAGATCTCAGACTTTGGTTTGAGTTTTAGGGACTTTTTGAGATGAAAACTCTAATATCACCCATACGCCTTCGATTCATAGTTCTGAGTTTCGATTTTTCGAGCTTCGAGAATCAAAAACTGTCAACTTTCGATTTTCAATCTGATTTTCGAGAGTCAGAGTTTCTCATATTTTCAATCTGATTTTCGAGAGTCGGAGTTCTGAGTTTCCTTCGACTTTTAAGGTTTTCTGGATCTCCACCTCACTTTCCGCTCAAAATTCACTCGATCATTGTTAAGATTGTTGCCCAGATTCTAAAGCTAATTCACGATTATGATTTTGTGTTCTTGCCGAGATTTCTTCCTGAGATGCTAAAGGAATGAATGCAAGAAGAAGACACACAATTGTTCACCCGGTTCAAGGATTTAACGACCTCTACATCCGGTTAGGATCTTTGATCCCCAAAAGCTTCATTATCACTTTGTGTTTACAGATTACACAAGCTCATGTACCTTCCTTATCTTGTAGGTAACAAAGATGAAGAAGAACAGAGGATTAGCTTGTTGTTGTTTCGGAAACCAGATCGGCGCCTTCAACCACCGCCAACTCCGCCGAAGACAACTCCCGGAGAAGATAACCAAGATCGCTTCCACCGCAAGATCTCTCTTCTCTCTCTTGTATCTCTGTAAACGCTGATAAAAGCTTTGTAACAAACTTCTGTTACTTTCTCTCTCTTCTCTTGTAGAAGACGATGATCGACTGTTTATATATGGTGAATGGGTTTCTTATTGGGCTTCGCCTTTATTTTCCTTTGGCCCAATCTTTGTTGACCCACTAAACCGTAGCCCACAAACTCCACCTCGGTTTAGGTCACAACCCTACTTGTCTCTTTCAGACAGATCTCCGAAACCTCCGCCTCCTTAGCTTTGCTAAGATCTGCGGCGAATCCGACATGCAGCCGCCTTGGCTCATCGGATCGGAAAAATAAACCGACCAAACTGACCCTCGTCACTTCCTCTTTCTTCGACTTTACCCTCGAAGAAAGAATCCTTCTCTGAACAAGCTTCGTCTTTCCTACTAGCTCTCTGTTCATCCTCACGTTCCACCGTCGTGAGATCCGCCTGACTGTTATACCGCAGTCATCTCTTCACACGCAAACCAGAAACCGGTAAGACCCTTTTGAATCCCCTTTTACCAGCTGATTCTTCATCTTCCTTTCCTGATCTGTTTATGAACTTTGTGAATCCACTAACCCGTCTCTGTTTTATGCTTTTACCAGCTCCTGAAGACCACGCGGACTCATCATCAACACCTTTGACCGTCTGTAAAGGTAACTCCCTTTCAAACTCAGGTCTTGAAACCTGATCCCAACTTTTACCAGTATGAACCAAAACTTTTTTTTTTCTTTTAACTACCGTCGATTCTTATTCCTTTCTTAGAACAGAAATTTAACCCTCTGTTCCTGTTGTGCTCCTTGTGCGAGGTGACCCGAAACGACAAGGACCACCTGTGAGCACTGCTTCCGCTGCTTAGGCTTGGACCTTCAGCGTTGAGAGACACCTCTCAAACGCCTGACCAGGTATACTCTTCGTTAACATATCTGCTGGGTTTAGGGTAGTGTGAATCTTCTGAATTTTAACCAACCCGAAATCCACAATGTCTCTTATGAAATGAATCTTGGTTGCAACATGCTTTGTCCTGTCGTGATGCACTGCATTCTTAGCTAGACAAATAGCACTCTGTGAGTCACAATTTAACTTGAAAAACTCTGACTTGATACCCAATTCATCACAAAATTCCCTTAACCACAACCCTTCCTTCGTTGCTTCTGACAACGCCATGTATTCAGCCTCTGTGGTAGAAAGAGCTACCACATGCTGTAATACTGATCTCCAGCTAACAGTGTTACCTCCCACCTGAAAAACGTATCCTGTGATAGACCTTCTCCTGTCTAAATCTGTAGCATAGTCTGAGTCACAAAAGCCTTCGATATCAAAGTGTTCCGACTTTGTGAAGGTGAGACATACTTCTGATGCACCCTGTAGATACTTGAAAATCCATTTAACTGCAGCCCAATGATCTCTCCCTGGTTTTGACATAAACCTGCTAACCAAACCCACAGCATACCCCAAATCTGGCCTTGACCCAATCATAGCATACATTAAACTCCCTACTGCACTTGCATAGGGAATTTCATCCATCAGTCTTGATTCTGAACTTAGCTCTTCATTGGTCAAACTTCTCAATTTGAATTGTGAATTTACCGGAGTGATTACTGGTTTACAGCTGTCCATGTTGAATGTCCTTAGAACTTGTTTCAAATACCTTTCTTGTGATAACTTCAGTATTCCCTTTTCCCTGTTCCTAGTAATATCCATTCCAAGGATTCTACTTGCTGGTCCAAGATCCTTCATCTCAAACTCTGCTTTCAGGCTTTCTTTCAGATCAGTTACCTTCTTCATGTCCTTAGAGGCAACCAACATATCATCCACGTAGAGAAGTAGGTAGATGCTGTCATGAATAGTTTCACCTTTGTGATATACACACATGTCCTTAGCATTCCTGTGAAAACCCTTAGACTTAATAAACTCATCAAATCTTTGATTCCACTGCCTTGGGGATTGCTTCAATCCATAGAGAGACTTCTTCAATAGGCAGACTTTCTTCTCTTGCCCCTTTTCTATGAACCCTTCAGGCTGTTCCATGTAGATTTCCTCATCTAGTGTCCCGTGAAGAAATGCAGTTTTCACATCTAGCTGTTCCAATTCCATATCTAAGTTTACCACCATTGATAACATGATACGAATTGAAACATGTTTGACTACTGGTGAGAATATTTCATTATAGTCCACTCCCTCCACTTGTGTAAAACCTTTTGCCACTAGCCTTGCCTTGTATCTAGGTTCTTCCACTCCTGGAATTCCTTCTTTCAATTTGAAGATCCATTTGCAACCAACTATCTTCTTCTTGGGAGGTCTCGGAACAATGATGAATGTATTATTCTTATCCAGTGACTGCTTTTCCTCAACCATAGCCAGATTCCATTTCTTCCAATCTTTGCTTTCTTTTGCTTCTGAGACAGACTTAGGCTCATCCAACTCAATGTCTTTTGCACTTGACAAAGCATAAGCCACGTAGTCACCACTCTCAAATATAGCTGGTGGTTTAGAAACCCTTCTTGTTCTATCTCTAGCCAGTAGGTAGTTTTCCAGAGATGCCTCTGCTTCCTCACTTTCCTGTTCAGTACCAGTTTCTTCTTCAGGCTCACTGCCTGACTCTGATGAGGATTCTGATGTCTCTGACTCAGCTCCACCTTGACCAGAAGATCCTGTAGCCCCAGACGTCCCTCCTCTCTCAAAATCATTCCTGGAATGTCCCAAAGTAGTACTTTCTTTCTGTAAGGTCACATCTGAGCTGAAGACAACTTTCTTAGGTTTTGACTTCTGTGAATCTGCCTTCAACCCAGACTTCATGTATACTGTCTCCTCATCAAAAATTACATTCCTGCTTATAGTAGTTTTTCCTTCTTCAGGTAACCAGATTCTATAGCCCTTAGTGCCTTGTGGATATCCTATAAAGATTCCCTTTACAGCTCTAGGACTGATCTTATCCTGAATAGTGTGAACGTATGCAGTACATCCAAATCTTCTGAGGTGACTATACTCTATCTTGTGTCCTGACCAAACTTCCTCTGGTATCTTGAACTTGAGTGAAGCATTTGGAGTTCTGTTAATCAAGTAGACTGCAGTAGCTGCTGCTTCAGCCCAAAACTTCTTTTCCAATCCAGCCTCTGTTAACATACATCGTATCTTGTCCGCAATAGTCCTGTTCATCCTTTCTGAAACCCCATTTTGTTGTGGAGTGTAGGTACAAGTCCTATGTCTCTTGATTCCTGAGTCCTTACACAACTTATCCATTTGTAGATTGCAGAATTCTAGACCATTGTCTGTCCTCAGACATTTGATCTTTCTTCCAGTCTGGTTCTCGACTAACTGTTTCCATTCTGCAAAATTTTCAAAGACTTCATCCTTGCTTCTCAAGAATTTGATCCATACCTTCTTAGAATAGTCATCGATGAAGGTTAAGAAATATTTGCAGCCTGACATACTTTCTGAATTTGCAACTGACCCCCACAAATCACTGTGAATATACCCTAGAACCTCTGTTGATGTATGCTTAGCTTCTGGAAAAGGTTGCTTATGTGATTTTCCAAGAACACAATCTTCACAGAAATCCAAAGTGTGAACCTCCTTAGAGCTTAGGTAACCTTCTTTCACCAGCATAGTCATGTTCTTTAAACTCATGTGCCCTAGCCTGGAATGCCATCTGTTTGTTTGATTAACCTCTGTCCTTGCAACTGAGGCTTCTCCTTCTACCACGGTACCTTGAAGATAGTACAGGCCTTCTTTGTACTTCCCTGTGATCACCTTCTGGTTCTTGTCACTTTTCCTGTAGAAGTTTATGGTGAAATCTCCACCTTCATAAGTACACCCGTTCTTTTCTAGTTGACCATAGGAGATGAGATTTCTTCCCATTGATGGCATGTATCTAACTTATGTTAATATTACCACTGAGTTATCAGGATTAACAATCTTTATTTTTCCCATCCCTTTGACCTCACTATGAGTGTTGTTTCCCATCATCACCTTTCCACCATTTATTTCCTCAAAATCAAACAGTAAACTCTTGTTTGGTGTAATGTGAAACGTGCATCCAGAGTCAAGGACCCATTCATCTTTTGCATAATGAGGGCTTGCTGTCAAAACCATTGGAAGTTCCTGTTCCTGAGCCACATTAGCTGAGCTTGATGACTTGGTTCCTTTTTTCTCTGGACAGTCTCTTTTGTAATGACCTTCTTTACCGCAGATCCAACACTCTCTTGCTTTTGGTTGAGTTTTCTTGTCTGTTGAAGACTTATCCTTCCATTTACCTTTTCCTTTACCCTTCCATTTACTATCTGATTTCCCTTCTGTCTTGCCTTTGTAAACGTATAGCCCTTCTGCTTCTGATTTGCCTTTGCTCAGCAGACCAGCTTCACGCAGCTCCACCTCTTTAGCATAAGCTAGTGTAATTACCTCATCTAACTCAAGGATTTCATCTCTTTTTCTGCCATACTTCAGAGTGTGGGCAAGGGCAGCAAATTGTTTCGGCAGGCTTGACAGTACCTGAATTGCCTGATCTTCAACTGAGATTTCAATTCCCAAGCTGGCCAAATCATCTACTAGTTTGAGAAACATATCAATATTTGCTTCAATACTTTTATGCTCCTCCATTTTAAAACTGGCAAACTTCTGTTTCAGATAGATTCTATTAGGTAGAACCTTGGTTTGATAGTCTCCTTCCAGTGCTTTCCACACTCCTGCAGCTGTTGACTGCTTCATAACCTTTCGCAATACCATGTTTGTGAGACTAGAACAGATCAAGTTTCTAGCCCTCACATCCCTTTCCCTCTTTTGTTCCTCGGTTAACACCAATTCTGGTTTAGTCTCAGCATCAGTGGCTTGCTTTTCTTTACCACTTGCTGTTGATGATGAGGCTTCTCCTGTGATTTCCTTGATTATTTTCCCGAAACCTTGAAGTTCCAGTTGCATTAGCATCTTGAACTTCCACATACCGAAGTCCCCTTTCCCATCAAACTTTTCCATCTCAAATCTGTGTACAGCTTCCATTGTAGCTGCTCAATTAAATCTCGAAATCAGATCTTAACGCACTTGAATACTAGACCGTACTTCCCCTTGCGCCTACAACCTGTCGCTCTGATACCACTTTGTTAAGATTGTTGCCCAGATTCTAAAGCTAATTCACGATTATGATTTTGTGTTCTTGCCGAGATTTCTTCCTGAGATGCTAAAGGAATGAATGCAAGAAGAAGACACACAATTGTTCACCCGGTTCAAGGATTTAACGACCTCTACATCCGGTTAGGATCTTTGATCCCCAAAAGCTTCATTATCACTTTGTGTTTACAGATTACACAAGCTCATGTACCTTCCTTATCTTGTAGGTAACAAAGATGAAGAAGAACAGAGGATTAGCTTGTTGTTGTTTCGGAAACCAGATCGGCGCCTTCAACCACCGCCAACTCCGCCGAAGACAACTCCCGGAGAAGATAACCAAGATCGCTTCCACCGCAAGATCTCTCTTCTCTCTCTTGTATCTCTGTAAACGCTGATAAAAGCTTTGTAACAAACTTCTGTTACTTTCTCTCTCTTCTCTTGTAGAAGACGATGATCGACTGTTTATATATGGTGAATGGGTTTCTTATTGGGCTTCGCCTTTATTTTCCTTTGGCCCAATCTTTGTTGACCCACTAAACCGTAGCCCACAATCATTTTAGATTGAGCCTGGATAGCCTCAGTCTTGCTACATCTCTCCTCCGTCAGTGACCCAACCCTCGTGTTTATTCGGTGATGAAGCTATTAGTTTTTCTGATTGTCTCCAATTTCACTTGTAGCTGGCATTCGTACGGATGCTGTCGGAAAGCAAACGAGTCGGGAGTTACATAAACTTGTTGATGAATTGTATCGAATTCAGAATAGGCGCATATATTTCGGTGACTTGGGCTCGATTCTTTCTGTGTTCATCTTATGGTTACGGTATGCTGTCTTGCTCCTAGATTAAGTGAATTTTCCTTGGAACTCTTTGAATACTCTTCTTTGCTTCTAGTGTAACAGTTGAAGAGCTAAACTCATAAAAAATATTCCATTTTTTCAGTGATTGCCTTAAAGTTGGAAAGTCTGGTTGGAGATCTTGAAGATTCAGTGTTTCCCATCGGCAAGGTAAAGCTAGATTCTTTCTCTTTTTTTGGTCTGCAATGTTATCGTTGTTTCGAACATCACATTTCATGACTTTCAGCCTGTCTAATAAGGTTGTTGAATCTCTCATCATATGCTTATTCTTGTTCTATACAATTGAGTTCAATATTTGGGGCTTTTCTTGTCACTTTATGTTTTCTTCTTTTTTGGTTTAACCTCTTTTATGCTTTTGGATAGATCTTGGATTTGGTACTGGGACACAATGACGTTTTGTTTAGACGGGCTCAGTTGAAAGCTCTTGTATCCAATCACAGCCAAGAGGTATTAGAGACTTTGAAGACGCTGACGACTTTGGAGTTTTGGGTTACTAATTTGGCTACCTTGTTGTTGTGACTATGGTTTTAGGCTGGCAAGGGAGGTGAACTTACGCAGGATGAGACGACAATCATTAGTGGAGCTCTTGATGAGACGATGATGCAGATGCAACCCAAGATGCCACTCAAGAGTATAGTAGATTTGAATTTGGGTTTATGTGTGTTTTGAAGATTTTGGTTTAAGTTAACATTTTAGGTGTATGTGTGTTTTGAATACTTTGGTTTCACTTAACATTTTAGGTTTGAGGTTTGTGTATGAAAACTTATTTTTCTGTTAAATTTTACATTTTTAAATTTGATTTTAAATTTTTCAATTTATAAAATTATATTATTATAATATTAAAATTCTGATTTAAATTTTATATGAAATGGTGGGGAATTCGTGGGAAAAAGTGTGAAACGTGGTAGAGAAACCGTGGGAAATGGTGGTGGAGATACCGTGGGAAATAGTGGTCGGAAAACCGTAGGGAAAAGTGGTTGGAAAACCGTGGCAATATGTGGTGGATAAACGGTGGGAAAGTGTGGTGGGAAAACCGTTGGAACATTCCTCACCAATTTCCCACCGATATTTCCGACCATTTTAGTGATGAATATTTCGGTGGGAAATTTCCCACTATTTTTGAATTTGCAATGATCGATGTCCCACCATTTTTTTCGTGAGAAAATTGTCGGGAATGGGCTTTTCCCACCAATTTCTCACCGATATTTTCGTGGTATTTTAGCATGTTTTCTTGTAGTGCGAGCACTATGTGCTAACTTGTCTGCTTTTGTGTTGTTTGCCCGTGGAACGAGCGATATAGAGAAAAAAATTAAACACTTTTTTCCGAGTTTGCCCCGCTACAGTACAACGCATCGTTTGTGTACGGTACACGGTGAAGTAAGAGGAGGGGTAAAATGATCATTTGTCATGACAAAAAACAAACACACAAATTAAGTGTCTAAAAACTTAAGAAAATTAAAAAAAAAAACTTATGGTGCCATTGCTCCTTTGTTTTTTCAATTCTCCAGTTTTTCAATATTCTGCGGAGAAATGGAATCAAACTTTTCATGTTTAAATATCATGCAAAATGTGATAAAATCATATGTATTAACGGATCCTAGCGAGTGTTTTTAATAGACAAAAAAGTAATTTATATTATTATTTGTGAAGTGATTTGAGCCGTGGTTCAAAGCTCACTTTTTGGTGTCGTTTTGTTAAATGAAAAAGAAAGAATCTGATTGGTTCGTGAAAATAACTTAATCTGATTGGTTGATTCATAATTAAATAAAGCAATTAATTTCATGATTAAAAACAAAAAAGATATGGATCAGCGTCGGGCCTGAAAATAAAGCGGCCCAAAACCAATTTTGTTGGTCTACAATATAATATATTCATGACGGTCGATGATTTTACAAAAATATACGATGGTTGTGTTGGTTGGAGATCTAAATTTAGTTCTCGCATGTGGCAGGTTTGAATCCCCAATTTTTTTTTTGTTTCTTTTGTTATCCCGTTATTGAATTAATTATTGAGAAATACCCTCAAATAGCACAAAAAATAGTTTTTGTCCCAAAACTAGCACCCTAAATTTAAAATACCAAAAATAGCACAACTAATTATTTTAAAATATTTATTTACCAAAAATAAATTTAAAATAGAATTAAACATTATGTTTGGGTTCACTATTTCCAATTTAGGGTTTAGTTTTTTCCCATTAGGAAATGATTATAAGTCATTTTTATATTAAATTTGTGCTAATATTATCAAAATTGGTGCTATATTTGTGATTTTCACCATTGAGTGCTAAATTTGGGAACTTTTAGTTTTTTTGTGCTATTTTGTAGAATTGCCCTTAATTATTTTAGCTAAAAACATATTTTATCCGAAATAAAAGTTTTATTAATATAAAATAACTGAATCTTTGGGAAATGGAATGATAAAATCGAATCTATGTTTATCGCGTTATAATTTAATTGTCCTTCCCTAATTCGTATGTTTAATTTAATTAATCCGGATTTAAAAATGAATTTATACGAATAAAAAGCCGAAAATATGACATATTTGTTTCGTTGTAATCCGAAAAGGAAGATTTCCTCATCGCAAATAATTAAGATTTTTTTTTAAAAAAGATTCATACGATTAAAAAGCGGAAATATAACATATTTTTTTCGTTGTAATCCAAAACGGAAGTTTTCCTCATCGTAAATAATTAAGTTTTTTTTAAAAAAAGGATTTATACGATTAAAAAGCGGAAATATGACATATTTGTTTCGTTGTAATCCAAAACGGGAAGTTTTCCTCATCGCAAATAATTAAATATATTTGACTAATAGAAAGATAATATTGTATATGTGTTTATCGGGTTATATAAAAAAGGGAAACGCGTATATTGTAATCAGAAATAAATATTCGATTATGATGATAATTATCGTTATATAAAAAAAGAGGCATAAATCCCCTCAACCCTATATCGTTTTTCTTATAAATACTTTGCGTCTCTTTTCATAATCGTCATGTTCCTTTTTTTTTCTTTTACGTTTCTTTGCTAGGGTTTAGTCAATTTTTTATTCTTCGATAGTTTCATCTAGCATGCGTTTTAATGGTGTTGATTTGTATTTCTGATTTTATCATTCTGTTTTCTCAGGTCACAACGATCATGGTTTGAAGGCAAGTCGATATAATCGGTAATTTACACTTCTAATTCTGGAGAAAACCGTGTTGTGCATCATTACGACTCTGTCGAGGTATGTGTTTCGTGTCTGTCATGTGAATTTGTGTGGTTTTCTTTTATCTATTTCTGATTTGCTATAAGTTTGTAGCCCTTCTCTGAGTTTCAAAAAAGAAAACCACCAATATCGTTTGATATTTGATTGTAAGTTTCAAATATCGCCGATAAGGTTAGAATTATTAATAATCGATTCTTGGTTTTCTTCAAATTGGTATCAAAATTTGAAGAATTTTTATCTGATTTATATATGTTAGTGATCTCTTGCAAATGTTTGTGTTCGTGAAGGTGGGACCAGAGATTTGTCTCTTGAAGACTCATGATGATATTCTGCCTGATTTCACCTCTGACTTTGGCTCTAAATTATGTGCGGTAATCACCAAAAAAGAGGCTTAAATCCCCTCAACCCTAGGCATTTTCTTCTCTCTTTTTCGTTATTGATTATGCAATGCATATTGTTCGGCGATTCTAACTGTTCGGTTATGTTTTTCATTTGTTCGTGTAGGTTGCTCTGCCTCTTTTGGATATTTGTCCGGTTTATGCATCGTTGCTCCTCTGTCAAGGTATATGTTTTTTTATGATTCACGTTTGCGAGTTTTAGTGTTTTGTGTTTGCATAAGTTTTTCAGTCTCTTTGTAATTTTTGTTTTTTCGTATGCTGTCCTCACCTATCTTTGGTTTTAGAATTTTATTAGGGTGGTCGTGGTGTGGTTCTGGATTGTTTTGGAGGCTTGCTTTTGTTGGTTTGGTTCCTTTGACCTTTACCTTATAATTTGGTTTTCTATGCTGTCTCT
>PKML01064313.1:36911-66063 GCA_002933935.1 Eutrema yunnanense | reverse complement strand
TACTCGAAGATGCTTGATTCTGCATCACCAGTATCGATCGATACCACCTGGGTATCAATCGATACCCTACGGGCAGAAGGAGAATTGCTCGACGGTTCTAAGCAAGCTGCTGGGCTTGGAGATTGGAGTATAGAGAAAGCTCCTAAGGTGGAACTAAAACCACTTCCAGCGAATCTGAGGTATAATTTTCAAGCATAGTGAGGGAAGAACCGGGGATTCGGTGGCAAACACCATCAATACTCGCGTTTCGGACCTTGGTATGTATATACATATCTAAAAAAAGAGAACACAATAAGAAATAAGTCTGGGGGAGAGAAATAAAACCAAAAAGTATGAAAAGGGTGCTTCCTTGTCATGATATCGTATGGTAAAAAATCTAGAAGGTTCTTGAAACATTAGCTGCAGCGATGAAACTGGCGATGAGGGTTTTATTTAAACAATGCTGCGAGATAATGTGTGGAGTCTGGAAAAGCTGCGAATGTCTACGGAGAAGTACATGGTGGTTAGATCAAAAGCTGGTCAGGTGACACTTGGGTACTTGGGAAGAGGGTCATTTCGATGGTTCATGAACAGGTGAGTCTCCGCGTTTTCAAACCTCTTTCTCTGGTTTAGTCTTCTATTTGCTTGAGGGCAAGCAAAAGCTAAGTATGGGGGAGTTGATATATCATGGTTTTTACCCCTTTTAGGCCATGATATAAGTCCGTTTTATAGAGTCTTTATGCTATTTCGTAGTGTTTTAGGTTCAGGGTTCTCATAAGGGTTTTCTCTGAATGCTAGGTTGATTTGTTTATAGGATTCACCATCTGAATTAGTTCTTCGCCATAGGTTGTTCTCAAAGCTAATTCTAGGTTGACGAATCTGGAACTTAGATCTTAGGATAATTGATTAGGCACGACAGTGCGATTAATTACCTGATAGAACCTTAGGTGAGCAAATTGATTATTCGCAAAGAGATTTGGTTTAATTGATTTGTGAACATATCAAACCTGAACTTTAAAGCTGATTTAGACTTTAGGATTCGCAATGAGATTTGGAATTCCTAGGATTTAGATTTAGATAATTCTCGCACCGACAATTGGTTAATTATACTTTAGTGATTTGAGTTCAAGAACAGTGCGTAATATGAATCTTGTTAGTTAGTTTATCTGCATTCATTGATTTCCTGAAAAATACCCTGAGCCTATATTTCTTCCAATTGAATTACAACTCTTTTAATTTCTGCACTGCTTTCAATTACATCTGAATTGCTTAGCTTAATTCTCACCTATATAATCCATTGTGTGTTTCTGTGAGTCCTTGTGTTCGACCCCTAGCTATACTACGACAACTGCTTTAGTATCTGAATAGGGTATTAATTTGAGCATATCAGTAAACCCTATCCGATTTCTAGAGCTCTTCTTGTGGAAAGTTGTTAATGCATGAATCTAGTATCATGAAATAGAGGCAGATAGGGGGAGTTTAGAACCACGAAAGTGTTGCATCTAATCACCAGTAAAGTTTATCTACAAGGCGTGTGCGTCGTAAGATTTCGAAAGTATACTTACGGAGTGCCGTGAACCAATTTACCCACTAGCATATCACAATCTTATGCGCGGCCAGAGACATAAGCTACTGGTCGAGTGAATAGATTGTAGGATGTAGGTTGTACGGAAGTAGACTACATCATTATTCTGTCCTGTTCGTGGAGTTATAATCTAGAAACACCGGTTACTAATGAGCTAGGGGCCGTTTGATTGAATCGAGCATACCCCAAGATATTTTTCTCGACCCAGCAACTATTTAGGATATTTATAACCGTCTCTAGTAGTGTAGTTTAGCAATAGAGTCCGTATAAGTAGTTTAGTTATCGATTTCATTAGATTTAGGTTAGTAGTCGATTTTTTTAGGAATTAGGATAGTCTTAGTTTTTCTTAGGATATGTTTAGTTTCTCTTAGCATTAGTTTAGTAGTTAAAATTCCCTTAGTTTAGAGTAGCCATCGATTTCCTTAGAAATGGTTTAGTAGAAGTTTTCCGTTTTTCGTTCTTTACAATTCTAGTTGCAAAAACCCTATAAAAATATATTCGTTCTAGTTTTATTTACTATACAGTGTCTAAGGTCTCATAGAACAGCACCCTCTCCATGTGGATCGATACCTCAAGTCCTATAACGCACATTTGTGCACTTGCAGGTCTCATAGAACAGCACCTTCTCCATGTGGATCGATACCTCAAGTCATACAACGCACATTTGTGCACTTGCAGGCTTTAAGGTTTATAAATTTAAGACCTGAAGTTTCAGAGTCGAATCCGATAACGCATCAAGTTTTTGGCTGGGAGAGATCACTACAGCTTCTATCACACATTAGAGGTTAGTAAAACGACTCTAGAACAAACTTTTTCTATTTGATTTTTGGTTTTGTTTTTCTTTGTTTCAGGCTTTGAAACATGAACTCGCCTCTGGAGCGAGATTGCTACTACGAGCGGGGTTACTATGACCCATCTTGCGCTCACCACTATCACGACTCACATGTTGTGTGTGACTCGTTCTACATGGATCGGAAACCGGCACCGACCAACTACTCTCAAGGAAGCCACGAGCCTCCTTACTACTGAGACAAACCTTTTGCGTCTCCGGTTGTCAACTCTAGACAACAAGCATACTGTCTTCCTCACCAAATCTTGAACCAGCACGATGAAAGCTTGGAATTCAGCGATCGTTTGAAGCGAATAGAAGACGTCATCAACAAAACCATCGAGTCCCAAACCAAGTTCAGAGCCATTTTAAATGAGATAATAGATTCCATCTCCGTCGAATTCAACAAGAAGTTCGATGACCTTACTGCCCACGTCAAAATTCTTGAAGAACAAACCCTTAAAGACGGTACAACACTAAACGAGAGGATGGAACTCGTTGAAGAAGAACAAGGAAGACAAAATTTCGATATACAGAAAGCTAATGATGGGGTACGTACTTTGAACTACAAGCTTGATGATTTGGATAACTCCATCAATGACAACAGTAACACCACCTACAACTACACCCTCGAGCTGTGGGATGGATCGATGAGGATAAAACGAGAGAGCTCGATCTTACACTAGACCGACTCATTTATGCTATCGACAAAGTAGAAGAGAAAGTGGAGAAACTATCTAAAGATCATGAGAAGCATGATTCAACACTTGATGCCCATGTTCATGACCTAGAAGAGAAGCCAAATGACTCCCAAGAACAAGAAAACACCAAAGGAGGTGAAGAAGACGACGAACCGGTCAAGTCCCGATGGACTCCTCTCACCACTGGCGCGAGCCTCCCAGCCGCGGCCAGCCCTCCCTCCGCCGCGCCTCCATCCTCCCGACCCGCGGCCACACTACCATCCATCGCGCCTCTGCTTGTCAACCCTTGAACCGTTTGAATGCTAAGCACTCCCCTTTGAGCAAGCTGCACTCTCCATTGACACTCAAACCTTAGATGAGCCTTCTAGTGACCTGGAACCAGATTTATATGGACCTGGCAAGGTGATTCAATCTCATGAAGAAGTCTCATCCTCTTCATCAACAACACTTCAAAGGAGCCCACCAAGGAGGATCTACATGCCCTATATGCCTTACTCAGCCTTTGAAGCAACACCTCCAACAAGCCCAATGCCTGAGAAGCCAAGAACACAAAACATAACCCGGGAGAGATTGATTGATTTCAACCACCTCGTGAGGTCAATCCCGATGCATATCTCTTTTGAAGAAGTTTGGGAAAGAGGCCGTCTACAAGAAATCTTCCGTTACAGCATGGAGATCAAGAAGGACATTCACACTTACTTCAAAAGAGCAACACACCCAACAACGCCTTATGCTGCTTCCCATGCTATACAAATCTACCATCCCGAGAAGTACCGAGAGTACCCGAACAAGATAAGTGGAGAGAAGTTAGAGGAATTCAACAACGTGGTCCATAATCTACCTAGAGGTACTACTTTTGTTAGAGCTTACATGGATCATATGATTGGTCATTTCTTTTGTGAAAGTAAAGAGTCGATAACGGAGATAGAAGATATTTTCGACAATACCATGAACGGAAAACCTATTAGGAGTCTCCACAAAATCGAAGAACAAGGCCAGTTCCTTATCACTTGTAGTATCCGTGGAGTTAAATTTAAAAACGTTATTTTTGATTCCGGAGCTTGCTTGAGCATCATGTCAAAATCGACCGCAAAGCGCATTTGTATTAAGCACATACACCGTACCCAGACAAAAATCATCATGGCCGACAAGACTTGTTCCAAACCAAAAGGGATTGCCCGAGCCATGCCAATAAGAAACAGAGATTGTATAGCCCCCGTCGATTTTTACATAATCCAAAAAACGAAGAAAGATGCAACACCGATAATTCTAGGATGGCCGTTCTTTTCAACCGTTGGAGCCATCATGGATTGGCCAAATCGACGTGTTTTATTCGCTAACAATCTACACTGCCATACCACTTAAAAAAGGAGAAGAAAGACGTTCTAGCACGATGGATCCCAAACTTGATCCCGATCCCAATCCACGAACAAGCGATGATTCACATGACGAGGAAATTAAAAGAAGATCAAAGAAGACTTGTCATAAGACGTTGTCTTTGTACGACTAAGCTCCCCTCGATACCAATGTCGAGCTAAACGACTTTAAACAAAAGCGCTCAATGGGAGGCAACCTATTTTAGGTACGTTTTGCTTTCTAGTTTTTCTTTTTTGTCTACTAACTTTTTCTTTTCTTAGTTTTCAGTTTTCTAAAAAACCAAAAAAAAAATCAAAAAATCAAAAAATCGAAAAGACAAAAAGATGGAGACACGGTTCGGAGCTGCTCAGTCAAGCCCGAACCGCAAGGAAGGACTTGACCGCAAAATAAGCTCAGCTGCGACTGCTCAAGCCAGACCCGCGGCGAGCTATCGCTTGGCTGCGGTCGCGATCAACCAACCTGCAGCCAGCTTGCCAATAGCCGCGGCTGCAACCCTTTGACCTGCGGCCATCCCCCCTGACGATCCCGATCGACTCCGTTCGTTCCTTGATCGGTTCCCAAACATCCCCACATCCATTCCCATCACCATATCATCATCTACCATCCTTAAATCACCACAATTCCATTCGCAAATCTATTTCCCAACCGCATCCAAGTAAGTTTTCTTTTTCCTTAAACTTTTTCAATTATTACATGCATCTATTATTCGTCATTTCCAGATTTATTTCACACTGAGGACAGTGTGATTTAAGTTTGGGGGAGGATTCCATCCCTCACTAACCACCACTTCTTTCATTTGTGTTTGCATTTTGCATTTTTCGACGTTTTTCTTAAAAAATTTCAAGTTTTTCGAAAAGCGTAAGAATACGTTTTGAGGGAATGATGAAAGGAGTCCATTATGATAACCGACTAGTGTGCTTCTACGCTATCTCCTAGTAACATGCTCTTTTGTAATTTGGTTCTAGACTAGGCGGTAGCTAGAGTTTCTGTTAATGCGAAATCCGTAGAGGAATTTATACCGTAGAGATTCTCTAGGATGGAATATGCTAGCTCTATTTTATTTGGACTTAATCTTGACTTAATGGACATGGTCACTATATGTCCACAATCAAAATGGTCAATATTGGACTGGTCCAAATGGACGTGGACAGCCCATTTTGATAGCCATATTTGTGCACTTGTAGGCTTTAAGGTTTATAAATTTAAGACCTGAAGTTTCGGAGACGAATCCGATAACGCATCAACTACAATGACGTGTTGTCACTTGTGGTTAATATGGATTATGAATTAGAGAAAATGGATGTTAATACATATTTTCTACATGGGAATCTAGAAGAGAGGATCCTAATGAATCAACCTAAGGGATTCATACAGAAGGGAAACGAGAACAAAGTCTGTTAGTTAAGGAAATCCCTATACAACCTAAAACAGTCTCCTAGGCTTTGGAATCAAAGGTTTGACAGTTTCATGAAGGATCAAAAGTCTGAGAGGAGTAGTCATGATCCATGTGTCTACATGAGAAACACTCAAACTGATCAAGTTGTGTATTTGTTGCTCTACGTGGATGATATGCTAATAGATTCAGAGAGTATGGCGGTTATTCAGAAGCTCACAGAGAAGCTGGACAGTGAGTTTGAAATGAAAGATTTGGGAAAGGATTCAAGGATTCTGAAAAAGGAGGACAGTGAGTATGGATATCATAAGAAGCTCACAGAGAAGCTGGACAGTGAGTATGGATATCATAAGAGATTGAGAAAAAGGAGAGTTGATTCTATCTCAGGGAAATTATCCTGAAAAGGTGCTGAAAACATTTGGAATGTTTGAAGCAAGGCTAGTGGTTACACCAACTGCTTCTCACTTCAAACTCATAAGTTTATCAGAGGAAGAAAATAAATCAAAAGCTGTACATATGGAGAGAATTCCATATGCAAGTGTTGTGGGGAGTTTAATGTATGCAATGGTTGGTTCAAGGCCAGATTTAACATTTGGAGTGGGTTTTATCAGCATGTTTATGACAAATCAAGGGAGAGATCATTGGTCTGCAGTGAAATGGATGTTAAGGTATTTAAAGGGTTCATACACTCAGAACTTGACTTTTAAAAAGGATTATAAATTATGCATTGAAGGGTTTTCAGATTCAGATTATGCAACTCATTTAAACAGAAAAACATCAGTTACAAGTTTTGTGTTTAAAATTGGTGGAAACACAATTTCATGGAAGTGAGTGATATGCTCAATTTAATACCCTAACAGTACTAAAGCAGTAGTTGTAATATAGCTAGGGGTCGAACCACAGAAGACTCACACAAACGCACAATAGATTATATAGTCGAGAATCAAGCTAAGCCAAACAATTGTAATTAAAAACAATGCAGAAATTAAAAGAGTTGTATTCAATCAGGAAAATATAGGCCTAGGGTTTTTCTCAGGAAATCAATGAATGCAGATAAACTAACTAACAGGATTCAGATTTAGCGCAAGTCTAGAACTCAAATCACTAAAGTATAATTAACCAACTGTCGTTGCGAGAATTATCTAAATCTAAATCCTAGGAATTCCAATTTTTTTTGCGAATCCTAAAGTCCAAATCAGCTTTAATAACAGGTTTGATATGTTCACAAATCAATTAAACCAAATTTCTTTGCGAATAACCAATTTGCTCACTTAGGTTCTATCAGGTAATTAATCGCACTGTCGTGCCTAATCAATTATCCTAAGATCTAAGTTCCAGATTCGTCAACCTAGAATTAGCTTTGAACACAACCTAAGTGAAGAACTATAATTCAGATGGTGAATCCTAAACAGATAATTAACCTAGCATTCAAAGAAATCCTTTATGAGAAAACCCTAAACCTAAGGTGGATCTACTCAGACATTGAATCAATAGACATAACTGAATAAATCATCAAATAATATTCAAAGAAGGTTTAAAGATCTGATCTCGGACGAAGGGAAATCAGACTTGTCTCAAACCAAAGTAATAAAAAGCATAGCCTAAACAAGTGGCTGTAAAACCCTATTTATAACATAAATCACGTCTTGGGGTCTTCTTGTAATTATTAAAGACTTCTGGGCACTTTTGTAATTCTTCAAGTCTTGGAAAACTCGCGGGTCGTGTCTTACTGCGATGGGTATCGATCGATACCAGGGGGTGTCGATCGATGCTTGCCGTGAAAACAGGTACTCAGCAACACGATATTTAGCTCTGCTCCAAACTGCTCCAGAAAGCTCCAATACTTCCAATAATCCTCCAAACGTGCTATGACCTGTAAAAGACTCTAAAACACTACAAAACACTAGAAAGACTCTATAAAAAGGACTTATATCGTGGTCTAAATGGGGTAAAAACCATGATATATCAACTCCCCCAGACTTAGCCTTTGCTTGCCCTCAAGCAAATAGAAGACTAAACAGAGAAAGAGGTTTGAAAACGCGGAGACTCACCTGTTCATGAACCATCGAAAAGACCCTTTTCCCAAGCACCCAAATGTCACCTGACCAGCTTTTGATCTAACCACCATGTACTTGTCCGTAGACATTCGCAGCTTTTCCAAACTCCACACATTATCCCACAGCATTGTTCAAGTAAAACCTTCATCGCCAGTTTCATTTCTGCAGTTAATGTTCAAGAATCTTCTAGATTCTTTACCAGACAATATCATGACAAGGAACCACCCTTTTTCACACTTTTTGTATCAATTTCTCTCCCCCAGACTTATTTCTTATTATGTTCTCTTTCTTTTTTTTTATTTTTCTTTTTCTTTGCATATACACATGAAGGTATGAGACGCGAGTATTGATGGTGTTTGCCACCAAATCCCCGGTTCTTCCCTCTCTATGTATCAAAGGATGTAGGCGAATAATGGCATCATAGGAAAATCTTAGCCTCGCTTCCAAACCTTTGTGTGATCATCCCCTCTTAAGTAGAATACTGGGCTTAAATCGACTTGACGATCCTTTCTTCCAGGATTGGTGTCGATCGATACCAATGGGGTATCGATCGACACTATGCGATTTCGGATTTTTGCTCCTTGTTTATCCTGACACAAACTCAAAACAAACGAAACTAAAAATAAAAACGAATATGACTCAAGGACAGACTCACCAGTGGGTTGCCTCCCACCTAGCGCTCGTTTAACGTCAATAGCTTGACTGTAACGCCCTTCAGGCTGGATAAGAGTGTGAGCTTGCACCAAAACAGGCTCCATCACTTGACATTACTAGCTTCAGAGTTCTGCTTAGCATGCTGTCCACAAACTCCTGCCCTTTCTCTTTCAGCTCAGAAGTAAGCAGGACCCTAGCCTTGGAGAATGGCTTCGAAGCTCCTTTGCATTTGACCTTGTACTCAATCGAATCTCCATCACACTTCTGAGGTATCAAAGTGACATGAGGATTCTCAACTCTTATGCTCTTGGCCTTCTTCTTTGTTGCCTTGGCCTTCTTGGCAACTTCCTTTGGGATGTTGGGCGGTTCAGCTGGAACGTCTGTGACAGTAGGCTCATCAGGAGGTTCTTCCAAAGGATACGATATCAACGTCGCTCCTATCACAGCATCGATGCAAGAGGTACGCATAGGAGTTCCGTAGGGATGGCTGTGTAGTACACCTCCTTGTCAATGTATGAGAAAGAGATGCGCTTGCTGGGTATGTCCATAATCGCACCAACTGTAGCAATGAACGGTCTTCCGAGAATCAACTACGTACGAGATTTTGCATTCATCTCTACAACCTGAAAATCAGTAGGAATCAGGCAATCTCCTATTGTGATCATCAAATCAGTAATTGCCCCATATGGAAGAGAGGTGGTATCGTTTGCGAACGTGATAGATGTCTTTGGAGGTTGAATATCAGCTCCCAATCTCTCTGCGATTGCCCTGGATATGACATTGACGCAGGCTCCTGAGTCAACGAGAGACTCTTTGAATTTGACTCCAGAGATAGAGCATGGAACTGAGAAGATCCCTGGGTCTTCTCTCTTAGTCAACTGTCTTTTTGGAGGTGTAGGTGTAGCTCTGGCTTTGGTGAAGAGTGCCTTGATCTCTTCCTAGGTTTCTCTGCAATCCTTGAAGTGACTCAGCAGAGGCCAGTCTTCTAGAGCTTCTTCAAAAGTGAACGAGTAGGGAATCCTTCGTACTCTCTTCTCAAAACCACGCAGCTCTTTTGGAGTGATAGGATCTCTGAGGTGTTTAGGAACATGATTCACCTTCTTGGGTTTGCGAGCTCTTTTCTCAGCTCGTTCCTTAGCTATCTAGGCCTGATACTCGTTTTCCTGGTCTTCCCAAAATTGGGCGATGTTGAATCGTGCTGTTTCAGTCGAAATCTCATGTGTCTCCTCAGAAATCGCCTCCGTATCGACCGATACCAATGGGGTATCGATCGATACACGGGTTTTTGAAGTATCCCGTTTCAGAATTGTAACCGGCATCGATCGATACTGGGGGGTATCGATCGATGCTCTGGCGATTTCAGAATCCTCCTCGATATTTTCTGCTGTTGAGGTGATGGCATTGACGTGTGCGTCGTGTGGATGAACTGTCTTTCCCTTGATGTTTGCAGCACACTGGGCCACTTGCGTTTGCAGCATCCTGTGACTGGTATTGAGAGCCTCGATTTTCCCATTCAGATCAGAGTACAGATGGTCAAGCTTCCCATTGAAATCCACTTGCAATTTCTGTTGTCCCTGAAGAATCTGCTCAAGCATGGATTCCATCTTATTGTCTGCAGAATTGGGAGGGATGGGTTGGTACGAAGAGTTCCCGTAATTGCGATTGTTGTTGTTGAAGTTCCTGTTGTTGTTGTACCCAAATTGCTGACCCTGAAATCCAGAACCACCAACATAGTTACAATCCTCCACTTCATTCTCAGCAGCAAAATGGACTGCTTTCTGATTCTTCCCGATCAAGAAATCCAGCTTTGCTTGAACTTCAGCACTTTGAGACGCATCAATTCCTCCAGCCTGCTTCTTCCTGTCGAAGTCAGCATTCTTGGTGCTATTGCTAGACACCAAGTTCTAAATTAGCACAACTGCATCGTCTGGATACCTTGTGTTGAAGTTCCCATTACTCGCGGTATCCATAGCCATCTGGTACTTCCAGTCGATCCCTCTGTAGAATATGCCAAGCAGCTGAACCTGATTGAACCCATGGTGTGGACAATCCCTCTGATAAGACTTGAAGCGAATCCAAGCAGCCTTGAGTCCCTCTGTTGGTCCTTGAGAAAACTGGGAGATCTTGTTCCTGAGCTCTTCAGATCTCGCATCATCGTAGAAGTTGCACAGGAATGCTCTCTTCGTTTCATCCCATGTAGTTAGAGAGTCAGGAGCTAACTGCTTCAACCAATAGGCAGCGTCTCCACCAAGAGAGTATGGGAAGAGTTTGCAAAATAAGAACTCGTTTGGCACTCCATTGTACTTCATCCCAGTGACCAAATCCCCGAACCTCTCGATATGATCCATGGGATGCTCATGAGGTAGGCCATGGAAAGGGCTCTGACTCACAAGAGCGTAGTACGCAAGCTTCAGCTCGAAGTCGTTCCTCTGAAAAGTCGGTATGGGAATCGCAGCTCGATTGGCAAAGAACTGATCAGGCCTGTTGTGCTCGCCAATTGTCCTAGCTCGATCACCTGCAGCATTCCCAACGTTGGCGCGCCCAGCTGGCGCGACAATCTCAATAATAGCAGCAGGGGCAACGACGTTTCCAGCCTCATCAAGTCGCTGCCCTCTCTCATTACACACGTGACCCTCTTGGTCTCTTAGAATCCCAGCTTCATCAGCTCTTAAAACCACTTGGTTGTTCATCCCTGATGTTTGCCTGGTCTTTCTATTTGTGCGTTCCACAAGCGCTAGCTGTTCTAGTGACAGTTCAACTAGCTAAGTGCTCTTGTTGCTCCTGGTTTCACGAACATGCATACACCTGCAAACAAAACACTAGGCAAAGCACGTAAGTAACCAGAAAAATACGTTGAGTATCGATCGATACCAAGTGGTGTCGATCGATACCAATAAAAGAGGACGACGAGTATCGATCGATACCGACGAACTTAGTCGAAATTCTAAACTAAAATCTAATGGCGAATTGAGTCCCCGGCAACGGCGCCAAAATTGATATGCTCAATTTAATACCCTAACAGTACTAAAGCAGTAGTTGTAATATAGCTAGGGGTCGAACCACATAAGACTCACAGAAACGCACAATAGATTATATAGTTGAGAATCAAGGTAAGCCAAACAATTGTAATTAAAAACAATGCAGAAATTAAAAGAGTTGTATTCAATCAGGAAAATATAGGCCTAGGGTTTTTCTCAGGAAATCAATGAATGCATATAAACTAACTAACAGGATTCANATCGATGCTTGCTGTGAAAACAGGTACTCAGCAACACGATCTTTAGCTCTGCTCCAAACTGCTCCAGAAAGCTCCAATACTTCCAATAATCCTCCAAACGTGCTATGACCTGTAAAAGACTCTAAAACACTACAAAACACTAGAAAGACTCTATAAAAAGGACTTATATCATGGTCTAAATGGGGTAAAAACCATGATATATCAGTGAGGTTTAGAGTATGTTGTGGCTCTTTCAACCACTGAAGTATAGTACATGGCTCTTACTGAAGCAATGAAAGAAGCCATTTGGTTGAAGGGTTTGTGTTCATAATTGGGTTTTTGATACTAAGACTTTTCGTTCTTAAAGAGGTATCAATAACTCTAGATACGAGTAGTATAAGAGGTTATCAATCCGTATTAGGAGATGACTCTAAGCATTAAGAATATAAGGAACCTATGTAAGTTAAGCTAATCAAAGGGGTTTTGTGACTAAGTATCCAATTCAGAGCAAGTAAAGCAACTAAACAAGATGTAAATCAATAAACAAAAGCGGATTCAAAGATGAGATTATGGATATAAGATGACCCAAGTTCAATTCATGATGATCATTTACTCAAACAAGCTAATCCCTAGGCATAAGACCCTTAACTTGACTAATTCTCTTTCAAGCAATTAATCACTATGCTAATCGCCTAATCCATTAACAAACTCTCGTTTGTGGTCAAGCATTAAGTTTATAAAGACAAGATCAACCAAAGATACACCCTAGGAAACTATTATCATAGACTAGGAGCATAAATCTCTTGTTTAGTTCATTAAGGCATTTCATCAAAAACTTGGTGTGCTTGAAATGCCTTATGATCTAGACTCACTTTCTCAAGCTAGATCTATCTTTAAGAACACTAAACAAGAAGGGATATGAGGATATATAACCCTAAACACCATGAACCAAGCCTTCGATCACCCTAATCTACCCCAACACTAAACCCTAAAAGACTATTGAAGACTCATTAGAATCAACCCAAAATCGATGGGGATAGGGGTTCAATCTATGGATGAATGTTGAATAATCAAGATAGAAAGAAGATAGATGGAAGAGATTGATAGAAATAAATACTAGATTGCATAAAACCAAAAGATCTTCTTACAAATCTCAAGCTCTCTCTCAAAGGTAAGGGTTTTAGACTTAAGAAAAAGCATAAAAAATAAAATTAGGTTTAGATTGTCTTTAAATAAAAAAAGTGGGCGACCAGGTCAACCCGGAACAAACCGGGTATTGACCCGGTCGGATCTTGGCTCGTGTTTTCTATACCGGCCAAAATGGGTCATGTATAGGTGGCCGGTATGAGTTGCAATAGTCGAAGGGGGGATACCGGCAGGATTAGATCCGGGATGCACAACCGGTAATCTTCCTGGTGGAGTGAAAGTTCCATGCCGGGTGAGAGAGCTGTCTTGTGCCGGGCCCGTACGTGTGTCTTCATCGGGGAGGATGCTTCTTCATGTTGGGCCAAGTGGAGCCGGTACGTGCAGACGGTACGTGCAGCCGGTAATCTTCCTGGTGGAGTGAAAGTTCCATGCCGGGCGAGAGAGCTGTCTTGTGCCAGGCCGGTACGTGTGTCTTCATCGGGGAGGATGCTTCTTCATGCTGAGCCAAGTGGAGCCGGTACGTGCAGCCGGTAATCTTCCTGGTGGAGTGAAAGTTCCATGCCGGGCGAGAGAGCTGTCTTGTGCCGGGCCGGTACGTGCGTCTTCATCGGGGAGGATACTTCATCATGCCGGGCCGGTACGTGCGTCTTCATCGGGGAGGATACTTCATCATGCCGGGACAAGTGGAGCCGGTACGTGCATGCCGGTGTAGAGCCTGTCTCGGCTAAAGTTGTGATACCGGCGAAGTTAGGTCCGGTGTGAGAGGCCGGTATGGTGAGTGCGATCCACCTTGGCTTCTAGGCGTTGCCTCAAGGTCCCAAGCCAAGTGTGAACTCCTCCTGATGTGAGCATGGATAGCATGGACAGCATGGTGCTTGAACCTGAGGATGGAAAGCTTGTAGCCGAGGATCATGAAGCAGTTCAAGATGATTATGATGATGCATTGCTTGTCCCGGAAGGTCCAATGACTCGTTCAAGATCTAAGAAGCTCAATGAAGCAATAGGAGCACTTCTCAAGCAACAATATCTAAGTCAAGAGGGAAAAGAGATGGTTACTTCTGCACTAGTTGTAATCCAAGTCCAAGATGGCTAAGTAGACTTGTGATTCAACTTTGCACTCTTTTTCCCTATCTCATGTTTTGTCCCATTGGGTTTTCGTGAGATAGGTTTTTAATGAGGCAAGGTTGAATCACCACATCTAGTCCACTAAGCTATGGCGAGGCCCAAACCCATTTGAAGAAGAATGCGACTAAGGAGGGGCAAAATATCTTCTATAATTCGAATTCAAACTTGTTTTATTTCTTGTTTAATTATTTTCTAGTTTCGAGAGTATTACTTTGACTAGAGCGTGTTTGTGCTCTTTATATACTCTCGTAGACTCTTGTCGAGTTTTCATCTTTCTTTCAATCAAAAACCTTTTCTAAGTAAGATCATTTGTTCTTCGAACATCTTAGCTTGTTAGTGTGTCATATCTCACAAGCAAATCGATTCCTTAGTGTGTTATATCTATCGAATCACTCGGTGAATCAAGAGACTATCCGCAATCTCTTGTGTGACCATTCGTATCCACCTTCTTCGTAATAGATCCGATCGTTTGCGAAGATCCATTCATTTCATTAGAGTCCAGAGAGTGTAGATCAAGGGTGACTCCTTTCTAGGAGTGTATTAAGTGGTATCAGAGCTCCATTCTCTGCACGACATCGATTCATCATCAGGTTGTATCCTTTCCTTTAAATTGTTTCATGTTCTGTTCTTCCGTGAGAATTCATATCGATCGTCTCATCTGTTGTAATCATCTCATAAAACGCGTATTTGGGTTGATAGATTGATAGTTGAATATTAACCCCAAATCATCAATATCATCCATTCATCTTGTTCTTCCTTCCACCGATCTGATCATTTACACGCGTAGGTATAAATCCATAGATCTAGGGTTTATGATTTCGTGTGTCACACGAAGAGTCACTTTTGATCTATGAACAATTGGAAATTCGTACTGGTGATTTGTTTGCTCTCTGTTACAGGAGAAGATGTCTGATAGTCACAACGAATCCAATCCCATTACGCAAAACAAGTTAGCGATGGAAGCTATGATGGCCGAAATGAAGAAGATGATGGCTGCTCAGTTGGATGAATTCAGGCAAGAGATGTTACGCCAATCTGACTCTAAACAAGACAAGGAAACTCGGAGAAGGAGAAATGGAAAATCTCCAGAGAGAGATCCAGACAAGGAAAAAGAAACCACACCAAGAGATGAAGAAGCTGATGAGTACTACGGCCGTGAAAGTGGATCATCAAAGAGCAACCATAGAAAGTCGAGACGATCAAATGGAGATAAGAATCAGATTCAAGATGGACTTGGAGTTGTTAAGTTGCGTATTCCTCCATTCCACGGCAAGAATGATCCTGATGCTTATCTAGAGTGGGAAAAGAAGATTGAGTTGGTTTTCAATTGCCAACATTACACCGAGATCAACAGGGTAAAAGTTGCAGCAACCGAATTCTACGATAATGCCCTCAGCTGGTGGGATCAAATTGTGACTTCTAGAAGACGTAATAGAGAGTTCCATGTTGAATCGTGGAATGAGCTCAAGAATCTGATGAGAAAAAGGTTCGTACCAAGTCACTACCAGAGAGAGTTGCATCAGAAGATTGGTTCAAAGTCACCGGTCCGTTGAAGATTACTACCAAGAGTTGGAAACTCTTATTCTTAGAGCTGACATTTCTGAAAACAGTGAAGCTGCCATGTCAAGGTTTCTAGGAGGATTAAACAGATAAATTCAGGATAGATTGGAGATGCAACAATACGAAGACATAGAAGAGATGTTGCATAAGGCTATTTTAATTGAGCAGCAGCTTAAGAGAAGGAATACTACCAGATCAAGCTATGGAATGGGTTCTATAACTACTAAACCCAACTACCAGAAGGATGTGAAGCCCGTTGCCAATACAAAAGTGGAATCAAAACCTTATACATCCAGTACTAATCACCAAAGCAAAGCAGAAACTTCTACAACAAGATCTCGTGATGTCAAGTGTTTCAAATGTCAAGGCAGGGGTCATTATGCGAATGAATGCTCCAACAGAAAGGTTATGATTCTATTAGACAATGGAGATATAGAATCTGAGGAGGAAGGAGATGATTCTGCCATACTGTCTGAACGTGAAGAAGCAGCTATTTCAGGGAGTTTATTTGTTGCTAGGAGATCCCTGAGTGTTCAAAGTAAAAACGAGGAACAAGAGCAAAGAGAGAATCTATTCCATACTCGGTGTCTTGTGCAAGGAAAGATATGCAGTCTCATCATAGATGGAGGAAGCTGTACCAATGTAGCTAGTGAGCTTATGGTTCAAAGACTTGGACTCGACCTAAGAAAGCATCCGAGACCATATAAGCTGCAATGGCTTAACGATGAAGGCGAGATGAAAGTGAATAATCAAGTGATGGTTCCTTTGAGCATAGGCACATATGAAGATGAAGTTTTATGTGATGTATTGCCTATGGAGGCAGGACATATACTTCTGGGCAGACCATGGCAATCAGATCGCAAGGTAATTCATGATGGTTTTACTAATAAACACTCATTTGTTTTCAAAGGCAGGAAGACTATCTTGTTACCTATGACGCCCCAAGAAGTTTATGAAGATCAAAAACAACTCAAACAGAAGGAGAAACCCAAAGCTAAGTCATCTAACTTCTTTCTAAAAGCTGGTGAAGTTAAGAAAGCCTTGATATCTAGGCAGCCGATGCTATTGTTTGTGTTTAAAGAAGCTTTAACAAGCTTAACTGATCTTGCACCGGTGTTGCCGAGTGAAATGAAAACTCTTTTGCAGGATTATAATGATGTGTTTCCAGAAGATAGTCCTAAGGAATTGCCACCAATTCGAGGAATTGAGCACCAGATTGATTTCATACCAGGGTCTTCTCTCCCAAACAGACCCGCCTATAGAACCAATCCAGTAGAAACAAAGGAGTTACAAAGGCAAGTAGATGAGCTTATGGAGAAGGGACATATAAGAGAAAGCATGAGTCCTTGTGCCGTTCCTGTGTTACTAGTTCCTAAGAAAGATGGTAGCTGGCGCATGTGTGTGGATTGTAGAGCAGTCAACAACATCACTGTAAAGTATCGCCACCCTATTCCTAGATTAGATGATATGCTTGATGAACTATATGGGTCTAGTATATTCTCTAAAATTGATCTTAAAAGTGGTTATCACCAGATTAGGATGAAAGAGGGTGACGAATGGAAAACAGCCTTTAAAACTAAACATGGGTTATATGAATGGCTAGTTATGCCATTTGGGCTAACAAATGCACCTAGTACCTTTATGAGGCTGATGAATCATGTTCTTAGAGCTTACATAGGTGTTTTCGTAGTAGTCTACTTTGATGATATCTTGATCTATAGTAAAAATCTAGAAGAACATATCAAGCATTTGCAATCTGTTCTTAATGTGCTTAGGAAAGAGAAGTTGTTTGCTAATTTCAAGAAATGCACATTCTGCACAGATAATCTTGTGTTTCTAGGCTTTGTTGTAAGCGCAGATGGGATCAAAGTAGATGAAGACAAGGTGAAAGCTATTAGAGATTGGCCTAGTCCCAAAAACGTTGGAGAAGTAAGGAGTTTTCACGGTCTGGCTGGTTTCTATAGGAGATTTGTAAGGGATTTTAGTACATTGGCTGCACCTCTCACTGAAGTTATTAAAAAGGATGTTGGGTTCAAGTGGGGAAGTGCACAAGAATCGGCGTTTCAGGCCTTAAAGGATAAGCTAACCAATGCTCCCCTCTTGATATTACCTGATTTTCTTAAAACATTTGAGATTGAATGTGATGCTTCAGGGATAGGCATTGGAGCTGTTTTAATGCAGGATAAGAAGCCTATTGCATTCTTTAGTGAAAAACTTGGAGGAGCCACACTCAATTACCCAACGTATGATAAAGAACTCTATGCATTGGTCCGAGCCCTTCAAACATGGCAACACTATCTCTGGCCAAAGGAGTTTGTTATTCATACTGACCATGAGTCCCTAAAGCACTTAAAAGGACAGCAGAAACTCAACAAAAGACATGCCAGGTGGGTAGAGTTCATTGAGACATTTCCATATGTCATCAAGTACAAAAAAGGTAAAGACAATATTGTTGCCGATGCTTTGTCACGCAGGTATGCTCTAATCTCTACTCTTGATGCTAAGCTTTTAGGTTTTGAACAACTTAAGTTTATGTATGCATCTGATAGTGAGTTCAATGAGAAATATCAGTCTTGTGAAAAATTTGCTAAAGATCATTACTTTAGACAAGATGGGTTCTTATTTTATAAAAATCGTTTGTGTGTTCCTAATTGTTCTATTCGAGATCTTTTAGTCAGGGAAGCACATGGTGGAGGTCTTATGGGTCATTTCGGCATTGCAAAGACCATGAAAGTGATGCAAGATCACTTCTACTGGCCACACATGAAGAGAGATGTGGAAAGAATTTGTGAGAGATGCGTAACGTGCAAGCAGTCCAAGTCTAAGGTTAAACCCTACGGTTTGTATACTCCATTACCTATTCCTTCTCATCCTTGGACTGACATATCTATGGATTTCGTGCTCGGGTTACCTAGAACTAGAAACGGTAGAGATTCCATATTCGTTGTGGTAGATAGGTTCTCTAAAATGGCACATTTCATAGCTTGCAACAAAACAGATGATGCATCTCATATAGCTAATTTGTTCTTTAAAGAAGTTGTTCGTCTACATGGCATGCCTAGGACCATTGTTTCTGATCGAGACACCAAATTCCTTAGTTATTTTTGGAAGACATTATGGTCTAAACTAGGTACTAAACTCTTGTTCTCTACTACATGTCATCCACAAACTGATGGGCAAACTGAAGTAGTCAATAGGACTTTATCTACTTTGTTACGTGCATTGATCAAAAAGAATATCAAATCATGGGAAGAGTGTTTGCCGCATGTAGAATTTGCATATAATCATTCGATGCATTCAGCTTCTAAGTTTTCTCCATTTGAAATTGTTTATGGTTTTAAACCATTGTCTCCTTTGGATCTAACTCCCATTCCTTTGAGTGAAAGATTAAGCTTTGATGGACAAAAGAAAGCAGAATTAGTCAAACAGATCCATGAGCAGGCTAAGCTAAACATTGAAGAGAAAACTAAGCTTTACGCAAAGCATGCTAATAAGAACCGGCGAGAGATGAGCTTTGAAGTTGGAGATCAAGTTTGGGTTCACTTGAGAAAAGAAAGGTTCCCAGCTGAAAGGAAATCAAAGTTAATGCCGAGAGTTGATGGTCCTTTTGAGATAACAAGGAAGATCAACAACAACGCCTATCAGCTTAATCTCCAAGGTAAGTATAATATCAGTCCTAGTTTCAACGTTTCTGATTTAGCTCCTTTTCTTGCAGATGAAACAGATTTGAGGTCAAATCTTTTTCAAGAAGAGGGGGATGATGTGAGCATGGATAGCATTGTGCTTGAACCTGAGGATGCAAAGCTTGTAGCCGAGGACCATGAAGAAGTTCAAGATAATTTTGAAGATGCATTGCTTGTTCCGAGTGGTCCAATGACTCGTTCAAGATCTAAGAAGTTCAAGGAAGCAATAGGAGCACTTCTCAAACAACAATATCCAAGTCAAGAGGGAAAAGAGATGGTTACTTCTACATTAGTTGTAATCCAAGTCCAAGATAGCTAAGTGGACTTGTGATTCAACTTTGTACTCTTTTTCCCTATCTCAAGTTTTGTCCCATTGGGTTTTCTTGAGATAGGTTTTTAATGAGGCAAGGTTGAATCACCACATCTAGTCCACTAAGCTAAGGCGAGGCCCAAATTCATTTGAAGAAGAATGCGACTAAGGATGGGCAAATATCTTCTATCATTCGAATTCAAACTTGTTTATTTTCTTATCTTAATTGTTTTCTATTTTCGAGAGTGATACTTTGACTAGAGCGTGTGTGGCTCTTTATATACTCTCGTAGACTCTTTGTCGAGTTTTCATCTTTCTTTTCAATCAAAAACTTTCTAAGTAAGATCATTTGTTCTTCGAACATCTTAGCTTGTTAGTGTGTCATATCTCACAAGCAAATCGATTCCTTAGTGTGTCATATCTATTGAATCAACCGGTGAATCAAGAGACTTTCCGCAATCTCTTGTGTGACCATTCGTTTCCATCCGTTCGTAAGAGATCCGATCGTTTGCGAGTATCCATCCGTTCTATTTCAGTCCAGAGAGTGTAGATCAAGGGTTACTCCTTTCTAGGAGTGTATTAGGTGGTATCAGAGCTCCATTCTCTGCACTACATCGATTCGATTCATCATCAGGTTGTATCTATTCCTTTTGTTTTGATCGATTCATGTTCTGTTCTTCCGCGACAAAACCATACCGATCGTTTATCAGTCTTGGTTAGATCGTTTCATAATTTTCATATTAGATATATCGAGAGCTTGAGTATTCATCCCGAATCATCGTCATCGTTTGATCATTTGTGCGCATAAGTTTAAACTCGTAGATCTAGGGTTCATGATTTCGTGTGTCACACGAAGAGTCACTCTTGATCTATGAACAATTGAAACTCGTGCTAGTGATTTGTTTGTTCTCTGTTGTAGGAGAAGATGTCTGATAGTCATGAAGATTCCAATCCCATTACGCAAAACAAGTTGGTGATGGAAGCTATGATGGCCGAGATGAAGAAGATGATGACCGCTCAATTGGATGAATTCAGACAAGAGATGTTATCTGACTCTAAACAAGGCAAGGAAACACGGAGAAGGAGAAATGGTAAATCTCCCGAGAGAGATCCAGAAAAAGAAAAAGAAACTACGCCAAGAGATGAAGAAGCTGATGAATACTATGGCCGTGAAAGTGGTTCATCAAGGAGTAATCATAGAAAGCCGAGGCGATCAAATGGAGATAAGAATCAAATTCAAGATGGATTTGGAGGTGTTAAACTGCGTATTCCTCCATTCCACGGCAAGAATGATCCTGATGCTTATCTAGAGTGGGAGAAGAAGATTGAGTTGGTTTTCAATTGCCAACATTACACAGAGATCAACAGGGTAAAAGTGGCAGCAACCGAGTTCTATGATTATGCCCTCAGCTGGTGGGATCAAATTGTGACTTCTAGAAGGCGTAATGGAGAGTTCCCTGTTGAATCATGGAATGAGCTCAAGAATCTGATGAGAAAAAGATTCGTACCAAGTCATTACCAAAGAGAGTTACATCAGAAGATTAGAAGATTGGTTCAAGGTCACCGATCCGTTGAAGATTACTATCAAGAGCTGGAAACTCTTATTCTTAGAGCTGATATCTCTGAAAACAGTGAAGCTGCCATGTCAAGGTTTCTAGGAGGATTAAACAGAGAAATTCAGGATAGATTGGAGATGCAACCATATGGAGATATAGAAGAGATGTTGCATAAGGCCATTTTGATTGAACAGCAGCTTAAGAGAAGAAATACTACCAGATCAAGCTATGGAGTGAATTCTATCACTACTAAACCCAACTACCAAAAGGATGTGAAGCCCGTTGCCAATACTAAAGTGGAATCAAAACCTTATACATCCAGTGCTAATTCCCAAAGCAAAGCAGAAACTTCTACAACAAGATCTCGCGATGTCAAGTGTTTCAAGTGTCATGGCAGGGGTCATTATGCAAACGAATGCTCCAACAGGAAGATTATGATTCTATTAGACAATGGGGACATAGAATCTGAGGAGGAAGAAGATGATTCTGCCATACTATCTGAACGTGAAGAAGCAGCTATTTCAGGGAGTTTATTTGTTGCTAGGAGGTCTTTGAGTGTTCAAAGTAAACATGAAGAACAGGAGCAAAGGGAGAATTTATTCCATACTAGGTGTCTTGTGCAAGGGAAGATATGCAGTCTTATTATAGATGGAGGAAGCTGCACCAATGTAGCTAGTGAGCTTATGGTTCAAAGACTTGGACTCGACCTAAGAAAGCATCCGAGACCATATAAGCTGCAATGGCTTAACGATGAAGGAGAAATGAAAGTGAATAATCAAGTGATGGTTCCTTTGAGCATAGGCACATATGAAGATGAAGTTCTATGTGATGTATTGCCTATGGAGGCAGGACACATACTTCTGGGCAGACCATGGCAATCAGATCGCAAGGTAATTCATGATGGTTTTACTAATAAACACTCATTTGTTTTCAAAGGCAGGAAGACTATCTTGTTACCTATGACGCCCCAAGAAGTTTATGAAGATCAAAAACAACTCAAACAGAAGGAGAAACCCAAAGCTAAGTCATCTAACTTCTTTCTAAAAGCTGGTGAAGTTAAGAAAGCCTTGATATCTAGGCAGCCGATGCTATTGTTTGTGTTTAAAGAAGCTTTAACAAGCTTAACTGATCTTGCACCGGTGTTGCCGAGTGAAATGAAAACTCTTTTGCAGGATTATAATGATGTGTTCCCAGAAGATAGTCCTAAGGAATTGCCACCAATTCGAGGAATTGAGCATCAGATTGATTTCATACCAGGGTCTTCTCTCCCAAACAGACCCGCCTATAGAACCAATCCAGTAGAAACAAAGGAGTTACAAAGGCAAGTAGATGAGCTTATGGAGAAGGGACATATAAGAGAAAGCATGAGTCCTTGTGCCGTTCCTGTGTTACTAGTTCCTAAGAAAGATGGTAGCTGGCGCATGTGTGTGGATTGTAGAGCAGTCAACAACATCACTGTAAAGTATCGCCACCCTATTCCTAGATTAGATGATATGCTTGATGAACTATATGGGTCTAGTATATTCTCTAAAATTGATCTTAAAAGTGGTTATCACCAGATTAGGATGAAAGAGGGTGATGAATGGAAAACAGCCTTTAAAACTAAACATGGATTATATGAATGGCTAGTTATGCCATTTGGGCTAACAAATGCACCTAGTACTTTTATGAGGCTAATGAATCATGTTCTTAGAGCTTATATAGGTGTTTTCGTAGTAGTCTACTTTGATGATATCTTGATCTATAGTAAAAATCTAGAAGAACATGTCATGCATTTGCAATCTGTTCTTAATGTGCTTAGGAAAGAGAAACTGTTTGCTAATTTCAAGAAATGCACATTCTGCACAGATAATCTTGTGTTTCTAGGTTTTGTGGTAAGTGCAGATGGAATCAAAGTAGATGAAGACAAGGTGAAAGCCATTAGAGATTGGGCTAGTCCCAAAACCGTTGGAGAAGTGAGGAGTTTCCACGGCCTTGCTGGTTTCTACAGAAGATTTGTGAGGGATTTTAGCACATTGGCCGCACCACTCACTGAAGTTATTAAAAAGGATGTTGGGTTCAAGTGGGGAGATGCACAGGAAGCAGCATTTCAGGCTTTAAAGGATAAGCTGACCAATGCTCCTCTTTTGATATTACCTGATTTTCTTAAAACGTTTGAGATTGAATGTGATGCTTCAGGGATAGGCATTGGAGCTGTTTTAATGCATGATAAGAAGCCTATTGCATTCTTTAGTGAGAAACTCGGAGGAGCCACTCTCAATTATCCAACATATGATAAAGAACTCTATGCATTGGTCCGAGCCCTTCAAACATGGCAACACTATCTCTGGCCAAAGGAGTTTGTTATTCATACTGACCATGAGTCCCTAAAACACCTAAAGGGACAGCAGAAACTCAACAAAAGACATGCCAGGTGGGTAGAGTTCATTGAGACATTCTCATATGTCATCAAGTATAAAAAAGGTAAAGACAATATTGTTGCCGATGCTTTGTCACGCAGGTATGCTCTAATCTCTACTCTAGATGCTAAGCTTTTAGGTTTTGAACAACTTAAGTTTTGTATGCATCTGATAGTGAGTTCAATGAGAAATATCAGTCTTGTGAAAAATTTGCTAAAGATCATCACTTTAGACAAGATGGGTTCCTATTTTATAAAAACCGTTTGTGTGTTCCTAATTGTTCTATTCGAGATCTTTTAGTCAGGGAAGCACATGGTGGTGGTCTTATGGGTCATTTCGGCATTGCTAAGACCATGAAAGTGATGCAAGATCACTTCTACTGGCCACACATGAAGAGAGATATGGAAAGAATTTGTGAAAGATGCGTAACGTGCAAGCAGTCCAAGTCTAAGGTTAAACCCTACGGTTTGTATACTCCATTACCTATTCCTTCTCATCCTTGGACTGACATATCTATGGATTTCGTGCTCGGGTTACCTAGAACTAGAAATGGTAGAGATTCCATATTCGTTGTGGTAGATAGGTTCTCTAAAATGGCACATTTCATAGCTTGCAATAAAACAGATGATGCATCTCATGTAGCTAATTTGTTCTTTAAAGAAGTTGTTCGTCTTCATGGCATGCCCAGGACCATTGTTTCTGATCGTGACACCAAATTCCTTAGTTATTTTTGGAAAACATTATGGTCTAAGTTAGGTACTAAACTCTTGTTCTCTACTACATGTCATCCGCAAACTGATGGGCAAACTGAAGTGGTCAATAGGACTTTATCTACTTTGTTACGTGCATTGATCAAAAAGAATATTAAATCATGGGAAGAGTGTTTGCCGCATGTAGAATTTGCATATAATCATTCAATGCATTCAGCTTCTAAGTTTTCTCCATTTGAAATTGTTTATGGCTTTAAACCGTTATCTCCTTTGGATCTAACTCCCATTCCTTCAAGTGAAAGATTAAGCTTTGATGGACAGAAGAAAGCAGAATTAGTTAAACAGATCCATGAGCAAGCTAGGCTAAACATTGAAGAGAAAACTAAGCTTTATGCAAAGCATGCCAATAAGAACCGGCGTGAGATGAGTTTTGAAGTTGGAGATCAAGTTTGGGTTCACTTGAGAAAAGAGAGGTTCCCAGCTGAAAGAAAATCAAAGCTAATGCCGAGAGTTGATGGTCCTTTTGAGATAACAAGGAAGATCAGCAACAACGTCTATCAGCTTAATCTCTAAGGTAAGTATAAGATCAGTCATAGTTTCAACGTTTCTGATTTAGCTCCTTTTCTTGCAGATGAAACAGATTTGAGGTCAAATCTTTTTCAAGAAGAGGGGGATGATGTGAGCATGGATAGCATGGACATCATGGTGCTTGAACCTGAGGATGGAAAGCTTGTAGCCGAGGATCATGAAGCAGTTCAAGATGATTATGATGATGCATTGCTTGTCCCGGAAGGTCCAATGACTCATTCAAGATCTAAGAAGCTCAATGAAGCAATAGGAGCACTTCTCAAGCAACAATATCTAAGTCAAGAGGGAAAAGAGATGGTTACTTCTGCACTAGTTGTAATCCAAGTCCAAGATGGCTAAGTGGACTTGTGATTCAACTTTGCACTCTTTTTCCCTATCTCATGTTTTGTCCCATTGGGTTTTCGTGAGATAGGTTTTTAATGAGGCAAGGTTGAATCACCACATCTAGTCCACTAAGGGTGAGGCCCAAACCCATTTGAAGAAGAATGCGACTAAGGAGGGGCAAAATATCTTCTATAATTCGAATTCAAACTTGTTTTATTTCTTGTTTAATTATTTTCTAGTTTCGAGAGTATTACTTTGACTAGAGCGTGTTTGTGCTCTTTATATACTCTCGTAGACTCTTGTCGAGTTTTCATCTTTCTTTCAATCAAAAACCTTTTCTAAGTAAGATCATTTGTTCTTCGAACATCTTAGCTTGTTAGTGTGTCATATCTCACAAGCAAATCGATTCCTTAGTGTGTTATATCTATCGAATCACTCGGTGAATCAAGAGACTATCCGCAATCTCTTGTGTGACCATTCGTATCCACCTTCTTCGTAATAGATCCGATCGTTTGCAAAGATCCATTCATTTCATTTAAGTCCAGGGAGTGTAGATCAAGGGTGACTCCTTTCTAGGAGTGTATTACCTCCAAAGTCTCCAAAAGCCTCCAAAGTACCTAAAAGAGACTCCAAAACATGCAAAACTCTCTAGGACTTAGTATGAAATCCCTAAATCCCTAAACTCTAAATGAGATAAAACAAATAAGAAAGGTAATGAAACTATATGCGTATGAGATAAAACCTAAGCTAAATGAATGTATAGAAGAGACAAAATATGGGAATATCAACTCCCCCAAACTTACTCCTTTGCTTGCCCTCAAGCAAACAAATAAGAAGAAAGGTAGGGAGAGAGGTTTGAAGGTAGGAACTCAAATCCACAAGTAGCACAAAAAGAAATCATGTTCAAGATTGTAGTTCTAAAATGCACAAGTGAGTCTACTCCAAAGGAGTTAGCCATTCCTATTTCATCATGTATTTAATCCAAACCTCAATCTACACAAGCAATCATATTCTCCAACCCCTTAACATTCATTAGTGGTGTAACCATGAATCATGTTTATGCAAGGTCAAATCGAATTCGTTTGGCTAAGGGTTTGGTTATGAGATGAAAGTGATCTCATTATCATGCATGTGTAATCAAGTGCAATGATCTCTCATGGAATGAACAATCCTTAGCAAAATGCTAAAGGTAAAAGGAAACCTATGCATACAAGAGAGAATTTTCATCTACCCAAATGCCTAGAGTGTCTCTAACCTAAAGCCTTCTAACCCGTTGTGCCCACATCCTAAGCTACCTTTTTCATCTCAAGGCATTTTGCCTTCTCAAACCCACACATGCTTCTTGTGTTTTCGCTTCACCTTCTTCTCACATTGGGGATCAACTTCTTCTTCCTTGATGTCATGGTTTGGTGCTTCCTTGTTTGGTGCTCTTCTTTTCTTCATTTTTGTTCACGCCTCTCCTCATCTTTGATGCTTGGGCCTTTTCGGCTTTCTTCTTTTTCCTTAAGTCTTTTTAGGCTATCTTATTCTTAGAGCTAGTTTTATTATTTTCTTTTTGCACCAACCAATCTATATAAATTCGATCCCCTTTTTCATCTTTTCCAATCCACATTACCATTCCACACATACCCTATCACTAAGTTTCAAAATCGTTTCCCCCAAACTTGAACCAATACCCGTCACCCTAACTAGCCTATTCCTAGATTAATTCTGTGATGATGGAGCTAAGTCTACATGAGAATTCCCTCTTGTCACCCTAAACCTAACACATTTTGCCAAGTTTGTTCAAAAGAAAAGACCTCACAATTCACACACTAATAACAATGGCTAGAAAAAAGGTTGAGGTTAAGGTAGGGGAAACTATTCCAATGATGGGATATGGCTACTTGGATAAACAAGAGTGGTAAAAAGGGAAAAGATTATCCAAGTATGTATAAGTGATCCACGAATTCATTCAAAAATTGCATAAACACAATAATTACAAGTCAAGATTAGGGTTATCACTTAGATGAGATTGGATTCAACTCAAGCATGCTTCAATCAAGGCAAGTATGATGATACATGAGAACTAAGAATGGTGTATCTTTACTTTCATACTCACTTAAATGCATCAAACAACTACGAACGTTAATTTCATAAAGTGCTACCCTACAAGAAAAATTCATCATTATTCCCATGCATATGCAATGAATCCTAAGTATGTAATCCTAGACTCAATGTACAAATGCAAATGCATCTCAAATGACAACCTAAATGACTTCTTTTTGTGTTTCAATTTTCAATTTTTTCAAAATTTATATGCCTTAGATGAATGCATGAGACTCAAAATGCAAAACTAAAATTAAGACAAAACAAATGACATTAGATACCGGTCCCTCCCCCAAACTTAAATCACACCGTCTCGGTGTGAAATAAATGAAAGGAAGAGACCCAAAAATAATAAAATAAAATGCTAGATTCAAGTAAAAGAAAAATTATTTACAAGGTTTTGGAGTGCTACCTCAAAAGCTTTCGGATGGGGAAGGAGACCCCATCGAGTATGAAGGATTGCTAGAGCACGGAGACGGTGTCCTCATTGTCTTCCTTTTGGCCGCTTTCACCTCGTAGGAGGATGGAATGTACTCGTCGTCGTGAATCACCAACTCTCCTCCATGTAGTTGAAGACGTTGGTCTAACGGTGTAAAACATTCTCCAATCTCCTCTTGCTCCACCGTGCTCGGCTCTCCTTGGCCGCGAGAGGAGCTAGCCCCTCCTTTCTTCCCCTTGAGCTCTCTAACCGTGTCCTTCAAATCCTTGACCGCCTTTACCAACTTCCAGATTGTCTTATCTTGCCACTTGCACCAACGTTGAAGTAACCTCGTTTGGCGGTTGGCATGTCTAGTGACAAAGTCCGGCATCCTCCCATCATAAGGAGCAAATCAATATCTCTCACTTCCTACTTGGGCATACTGGGAATCGATTGTGCATCTGCTTCCTCATCCTCACGGCCATTTGGTGACTCAACATCTTCTTTGGGTAATTTCTTCGCCTTCTTTCTTTGAGAGCGAATCATCTCTAGTGGTGGGTCCATGGCCGGGTTGTAGAAATGATCATTGGTGGGATAGAAATAGATCTCTTTCCTCCCTCGGAGTGTGGTGAGAGGAGTGTTAGTGATATGCTCAATTTAATACCCTAAGATACTAAAGCAGTTGTTGTAGTATAGCTAGGGGTCGAACCACAAAGACTCACAGAGATCACACAATAGATTATGAAGTGTCGAATTACGCTAAGCCAAACAGATGTAATTAAAAGCAATGCAGAAATTAAAGGAGTTGTAAATCAATTAGGAGAATGTAGGCCAAGGGTTTTTCTCAGGAAATCAATGAATGCAGATAAACTAACTAACATGATTCAGATTTAGCGCAGTTCTTGAACTCAAATCACTAAGATATAATTAACCAACTCTCGCTGCGAAAACTATCTAAATCTAAATCATAGGTGTTCCAAATCTCTTTGTGAATCCTAAATTCTAAATCAACTTTAATATCAGGTTTGATATGTTCACAAATCAATTAAACCAAATCTCTTTGCGAATAATCAATTTGCTCACCTAAGGTTCTATCTGGTAATTAATTGCACTCTCGTGCCTAATCAATTATCCTAAGATCTAAGTTCCAGATTCGTCAACCTAGAATTAGCTTTGAACACAACCTAAGCGAAGAACTATAATTCAGATGGTGAATCCTAAACAGATAATTAACCTAGCATTCAGAGAAATCCTTTATGAGAAAACCCTAAACCTAAAGTGGATCTACTCAGACATAGAGAATGAAACAATCAATATGCTTGAATAAATCATCAATTGAATAGAAAGAAGGGTTTAGAGATCTGATCTCGGACGAAGGGAGATTCAGACTTGTCTCTCTAAAACCAAAGTAAAATCAAACACAGAAATAAAGCATAGCCTAAACAAGTGGCTG
>PKML01064313.1:17674-34811 GCA_002933935.1 Eutrema yunnanense | reverse complement strand
GACACTCCATTGCTCTTGATGCTAGTGACCAAGTCCTCGAACTTCTCTACATGGTCCATTGGATGTTCATGAGGAAGACCATGGAAGAGATGCTGTCCTACTAGAGTGTAGTAAGCAGGTTTCAGCTCGAAGTCATTCCTCTCATACGCAGGAGGACGAATCGCTGACCGATTGGCGAAAAACTGCTCTGGCCTGTTGTACTCACC
Organism: Eutrema yunnanense; assembly: GCA_002933935.1. NCBI lineage: Eukaryota > Viridiplantae > Streptophyta > Magnoliopsida > Brassicales > Brassicaceae > Eutrema > Eutrema yunnanense. The sequence continues at coordinate 34,605 of PKML01064313.1, read as the reverse complement.
AATCGTTCTTCCACGATTAACCACAGCATTCCCAACGTTGGCGCGCCCAGCTGGCGCGACAATTTCAATGACAGGAGCTGGGACAACGATGTTTTCAGCTTCATCAAGTCGCTGCCCTCTCTCATTACACACATGACCCTCTTGGTCTCTCAGAATTCCAGCTTCATCAGCTCTTAAAACCACAGGGTTGTTCATCCCTGATGTTTGCTTGGTCTTTCTGTTTGTGCGTTCCACAAGTGCTAGCTGTTCCAATGACAGTCCAACTAGTTGAGTGCTCTTGTTGCTTCTGGTTTCACGAACAGGCATACACCTGCAAACAAAACACTAGACAAGGCACGTAAGTAACCATAAAAATACGTTGAGTATCGATCGATACCAAGTGGTGTCGATCGATACCAACAAAGAAATCGCCGGAGTATCAACCGATACTAGTGAGTATCGATCGATACCGACGAACTTAGTCGAAATTCTAAACTAAAATCTAATGGCAAAATTGATTCCCCGGCAACGGCGCCAAAATTGATATGCTCAATTTAATACCCTAAGATACTAAAGAAGTTGTTGTAGTATAGCTAGGGGTCGAACCACAAAGACTCACAGAGATCACACAATAGATTATGAAGTGTCGAATTACGCTAAGCCAAACAGATGTAATTAAAAGCAATGCAGAAATTAAAGGAGTTGTAAATCAATTAGGAGAATGTAGGCCCAGGGTTTTTCTCAGGAAATCAATGAATGCAGATAAACTAACTAACATGATTCAGATTTAGCGCAGTTCTTGAACTCAAATCACTAAGATATAATTAACCAACTCTCGCTGCGAAAACTATCTAAATCTAAATCCTAGGTGTTCCAAATCTCTTTGCGAATCCTAAATTCTAAATCAGCTTTAATATCAGGTTTGATATGTTCACAAATCAATTAAACCAAATCTCTTTGCGAATAATCAATTTTGTCACCTAAGGTTCTATCAGGTAATTAATTGCACTCTCGTGCCTAATCAATTATCCTAAGATCTAAGTTCCAGATTCGTCAACCTAGAATTAGCTTTGAACACAACCTAAGCGAAGAACTATAATTCAGATGGTGAATCCTAAACAGATAATTAACCTAGCATTCAGAGAAATCCTTTATGAGAAAACCCTAAACCTAAAGTGGATCTACTCAGACATAGAGAATGAAACAATCAATATGCTTGAATAAATCATCAATAGAATAGAAAGAAGGGTTTAGAGATCTGATCTCGTACGAAGGGAGATTCAGACTTGTCTCTCTAAAACCAAAGTAAAATCAAACACAGAAATAAAGCATAGCCTAAACAAGTGGCTGTAAAATCCTATTTATAACCTAAAACACGTTTTGGGCCATCTTGTAAATATCAAAGTCTTCTGCGCCAATTCTGCAATTCTTCAACTCTTCATTAAGTCGCGATCCTTCTGTTTCCACGACGGGTATCGATCGATACTGCCTAGTATCGATCGATACTCAAGTGATTTTGATGTCTCAGCTACACGGATCTCTGCTTTGCTCCAGAATGTTCCAGAAAGCTCTAATATCTTCCAATTAAGCTCCAAACGTGCTATAACCTGTAAAAGACTCTAAAGGACTACAAAACACTAGAAAGACTCTATAAAAAGGACTTATATCATGGCCTAAACAGGGTAAAAACCATGATATATCAGTTAGGCAAAAGGACCTTGACCGTGTTAGTCTCGGTGAGTCTTAGGTTGTAGGCGAAATTCTTGCCTATCTTGCCATCGAAAAACTTGGTCCTTGAGAGATGTGCCTCATCCATAAGCTCCACGTTCTTAGTATCCTCCACCAACTTAATCCCTTTAGCCTTTAGGATTGAAGTTACCAAATCGCCTATGAAGATTTTAGGCTCCTTGCTCTTTGTAGTGAGAGCCCAACTTTTGTAACCAAGTAAGTGGTTCACTAGAACGGCGGCTAGGCACGGGTGTGCACTCTCTCCAATGAAAAGCTGCTTGTCTCTAGGTGTGTCAAGAAACGGTGTCAAGCCTAAAGCAAGCAACTCCATATCTTCTTCCGAAACCGTTCCAAACTCCTTCTTGGCAAAGAACGTGTGAGCAAAGATCTTGTGGGCATAGCGAATGGCGGGGTGGCGGATGCACGTGCCTTCTATGGCGCCGTGATTATATTCTCCCATACCAATGACTCTCCACAAGTAAGTCAAGTCGTTCTTCTAATAGAGAAACTTGAGACCTCTCTTGGTTCCTTCTTCTTTGAACCCAAACACTGGACTTAGCTCATGGAATGTCATCTTGTATGCTTCTCTACCCACCTTAAACTCAATGAAACCGTGGCCATATTCTTCATTGGCGTCTATATCACCTCGTTCATGGAACATAGCTTCCAATGATGCAAGAAATTGGCAAGCTTGGTCTTTATGAGAAGGGTTAGCCACCTCAAAAATTCCACCAAAACCCAAGTTGGTGAAAATCATTTTCACATCCTCAAAGATCCAGATCTTCTCAAGTACGACCTTGTCCGGGAATTTTCTGTCCTCGAATTTCACCGCCTTGAGCTTCTTGGCATACTCACTATAGGTAGGGACTCTTCGATTGGGCTGGGGGACCTTCTTCTTCCTTTCACCACGTCTTCCACATTGTCTTCTTCGTCATTAGCAAGTGCCCTCTTTTTCCTCTTTTCTAGGCCTTTAGTGCTCGCCTCTAATGCTAACTATCTCTTCTTAGTCGGTAGACTTGAAGCTTGGATTGAGTTGCTTGTTGTTATCATGGTACCTACATTGTCTCAAAGAATGTATAAGTTCCAAGTAACCACTACTAAAAATTATGCGTATAGCTACGGATTAGCCACGGCAATTCCGTAGCTTTTTTAAAAGCTACGGAAAAGCTACGGAAAAGCTACAGAAAAGCTACGGAACAGCTACAGAAAAGCTACGGAACAGCTACGGAAAAGCCACGAATAGCCACCGATTAGCTACGAAAAAATTAGCTACGAAGCTATAGCTACGAAATAGCTACGACAAACTCTGTAGCTATTTTGCCGTAGCTATTTCGTAGCTATAGCTTCGTAGCTAATTTTTCGTAGCTAATCGGTGGCTATTTGTGGCTTTCCGTAGCTGTTTTGTAGCTGTTCTGTAGCTTTTCCGTAGCTTTTTCGTAGCTTTTCCGTAGCTTTTTCGTAGCTTTTCCGTAGCTTTAAAAAAAATCCGTAGCTATACGCATAATTTTTAGTAGTGAACCAAGATACAATCTTTGTCATTATCAAGCAAAGGCATTCATGAGACAAAGAGGATAGTGCTCGATTGGCAAAAAGACAATCAATTTCCCATTAGCAAGATTGAGTATGCCAATTAAATACACAAGAACTCATTCAAATTTCCAAAGTTGCAACTTTTAGTACAAGACACCAAAAATGGATTTTCTTAGTTCAAAAATTCAAAATTTCTCAAGTGCATTACAAATTAGCATAAGAACTACCAAGCCTAGCCTTTTAGAACCTAATCCCAATGTTTTTATTCAAGTGAAAGCACTACCCAAACAAAGTCATGAAATTTTTCACTTATGAGCAAGTTCTTGAATTTTTCATGAAATATTTGAGTAAAATACCTTGGGGATGCAAGATTTGAATGGAAAACCGTGGGTAGATCCAGAAAGAGGATGAAAAATCCGAAATTTAGCAATTTGAATAACGATTTTTGGGTAAGAAATGAGAGAGTTATGAGCAAATGAAGTTTGAGAGAAGAAAGAGTGGTCATGGCCGCGATTTTGGAGGAAGAAGACTTACCTGGCCGGGCCGGGTCGCTTACCTGGGTGGAGACACCGGGCGGTCCATTGGGTAATAGATCTAAACCATGGACCGTTGGACAAAGGCTCGGACTGATGGTTAATAGCAATCCCGGGCAAAACATGGCCGGCATGCACGTCCGATGCGCATTGGTGCATCTTTTCACGCCGGTCTACGTCCGTCTGGTATGCACAGTCGGCTTCTCCTCTCTGCCATGCCGGCCAATTTATGAACGGTACATAGGACCGGTATTTCCCCTGTTTTCGTTGCCTTCCAATACCGGGACACATCCATCTTTTTGCACCGGGCCGGTATCGTTCTCCTTCGGCTAACTTAATCCGACGTGCAAGGGAAACATTTTCATGCCGAGCCAATCACAACCGGTATATGGGGCCGGTAAAACTCATGTGTTCGGTGAATTCCAATACCGGTCTTAGTCCATTCTTTGTACCGGGCCGATATAATCCTCTCTCGGCTAAGGTCATCCGACGAGCAAGTATCACGATCTTGCACCGGGCCGGTTACAACCGGCATGCCAAGCCGGTATTGCTCCTTTTAGGACCCTTTTTCCACACCGGCTCCACGTACCGGTTCCAACTTGGCCGATGTGAGTACTTGTCCACGTTTTGACCATTCCTTTGCAAGGCTTTACCACTTTGGACACCAAGTACCCTATGAACACTTAACAAAAGGATCAAAAAGTACTAGCAAATATTGAAAAAGAGAAAATTAAAAGTATATACAAGGATAAGTTTGGGGTGTCTCCCAAGAGAGCTTTGTTTTACGTCACTAAGTTCGACGTTGATTACCGCTTTCAAGCGAGTGGAACATCATCGAGAGGGATTGATGATATGCTCAAATTAATACCCTATTCAGATACTAAACCAGTTGTCATAGTATAGCTAGGGGTCGAACACAAGGACTCACAGAAACACACAATAGATTATATAGATCCAAAATACGGTAAATGAAAAGATGTAAACGAAAGCAAGTACGCAATTAAAAGTGTTGTAAATCAATGGAGAAAAATATAGGCCCAGGGTTTTTCTCAGAAAATCAATGAATGCAGACTAACTAACTAACAGGATTCAGATTACGCACGGTTCTTGAACTCAAATCACTAAAGTATAGCTAACCAACTCTCGTTGCGAAAACTATCTAAATCTAAATCCTAGGAATTCCAAATCTCTTTGCGAATCCTAAAGTCTAAATCAGCTTTAAAGTTCAGGTTTGATATGTTCACAAATCAATTAAACCAAATCTCTTTGCGAATAATCCATTTGCTCACCCTAAGTTCTATCAGGTAATTAATCGCACTTTCGTGCCTAATCAATTATCCTAAGATCTAAGTTCCAGATTCGTCAACCTAGAATTAGCTTTGAGAACAACCTATGGTGAAGAACTAATTCAGATAGTGAATCCTAAACAGATAATTAACCTAACATTCAAAGAAATCATTTATGAGAAAACCCTAAACCTAAAGTGGATTTACTCAGACATGGAGAATGAAACAATCAACATAACTGAATAAATCATCAATAAAATAATCAAAAAGGTTTTGAGATCTGATCTCGGACGAAGGGAGATTCAGACTTGTCTCTCTAAAACCAAAGTAAAATCAAAGTATAGAAAAATAAAGCATAGACTAAACAGGTTGCTGAAAACCTAATTATATAGCTAAAACACGTTCTGGGCCATCTTGTAAATATCAAAGTCTTATGGGCCAATTCTGCAATTCTTCAACTCTTCAATAAGTCGCGATCCTTCTATTTCCTCGACGTGTATCGATCGATACTAGGCAGTATCGATCGATACTCAGGTGATTTTGATGTCTCAGCTACACGGATCTCTGCTTCGCTCCAGAATATTCCAAAAAGCTTCAATATCTTCAATTATGCTCTAAACGTGCTATAACCTGTAAAAGACTCTAAAAGACTCCAAAGTACTATAAAGACTCTATAAAATGGACTTATATCATGGCTTAAATAGGGTAAAAACCATGATATAGCAACTCCCCCAGACTTGGTCTTTGCTTGCCCTCAAGCAAATAGAAGACTAAACCAGAGAAAGAGGTTTGAAAACGCGGAGACTCACCTGTTCATGAACCATCGAAATGACCCTCTTTCCAAGTACCCAAATGTCACCTAATCAGCTTTTGATCTAACCACCATGTACTTCTCCGTAGACATTCGCAGCTTTCCCAGACTCCACACATTATCCCACAGCATTGTTCAAATAAAACCCTCATCACCAGTTTCATCGCTGCAGCTTATGTTCAAGAACTTTCTAGATTCTTTACCAGACAATATCATGACAAAGATCCACCCTTTTCACACTTTTTGTATCAATTTCTCTTCCCCAGACTTATTTCTTATTATGTTCTTTCTTTTATTTTCAGCTTTGCATATACACATCAAGATATGAGATGCGAGTATTGATGGTGTTTGCCACCAAATCCCCGGTTCTTCCCTCTCTATGTATCAAAGGATGTAGGCGAATAATTGCATCATAGAAAAATCCTAGCCTCGCTTCCAATCTTTTGTGTGATCATTCCCTCTTAAGTAGAATAATGGGATCGCTGGAATTATTTCTAACCCTCTACTCAGAAGAAAATCATTTCAATCTTTTATGCTCTTATTTATCAACTTATAACAGGGGAGAGAGATACCATAACTCTAAACACATGGGTTCCTTTATCAGATATGAATGATGAATCAAGCTCTAAAAACACTAACCACATTGATGAAGTGCAAAAATTTGGCTCAGGTTTCAGAAGAATTCTGCTGCAGACATGGATGTTTTCTAGTCAACTGGTCCATCCTTGGATTTTTCATTAGTCGATCTAGAACTGATCCTGTAACACTGTGCACTCAAAAACAAAATCAAATCAATAGATTCAAGCACATGATCATTATCTCCAACAAGTTTTGACTCAATAAAACAATTTTGACTCGATAAAACAACTGACTCTAAGAAAAACAAAAACAATGTCAGCAGACACCTCCTCCATGCTTGAACAACACTGTCCCCAGTGTTATCTAGCCTAGAGTTAGTGAAAGAAAACAAAAGAACAGAATAAAAATTAGGAAAAACAAGAAGTTACCTTGCTGGAACATTGAGTATCGACCGACACACAGCCTGGTATCAATCGATACCAGGCTTAAGTCGACATGAACCGTTCTCAATTGCGTAGGGTATCGATCGATACTGAAGGGTATCGATCGACACTCAGGCGATTTCGAGTTTTGCTCATTGTTTATCCTGACACAAACACAAAACGAACGAAAATAAAAAGAAAAACGACTCAAAAACAGACTCACCAGTGGGTTGCCTCCCACCAAGCGCTCGTTTAACGTCATTAGCTTGACTGTAACTCCACTCAGGCTGGATAAGAGTGAGAGCTTGCACCAAAACAGGATCCACAATTTGACATTGCTAGCTTTAGAGTTTTTCTCAACATGCCTTCCACAAACTCCTGTCCTTTCTCTTTCAGCTCCGAAGTAAGAAGAATTCTAGCCTTAGAGAATGGCTTTGAAGCTCCTTTGCATTTCACCTTGTACTCAATCGAATCTCCATCGCAATTCTGAGGGATCAAAGTGACATGGGGATTCTCGACTCTTATGCGCTTGGCCTTCTTCTTTTTTGCCTTAGCCTTCTTGACAACTTCCTTGGGGATGCTGGGCGGTTCAGCTGAAACGTCTATGCCAGTAGGCACGTCAGGAGGCTCTTCCAAAATATCAATTGCTAGCGACTCGCCTGTGATAACCTTGATGCTAGAGACACGTGTGGGAGCACTCCTAGGGGGAATTACATCATAATATACCCCTCCGTCAATGTAAGAGAAAGATATTCTCTTATTAGGCGTGTCTATTATCGCGCCAGCAGTAGCCATAAACGGTCGTCCCAGGAGTAAATGCATACGAGATATTGCACTCATCTCCACAACCTGAAAATCAGTAGGCACCAGACAGTCTCCTACTTTGACCAGCAAACCATGGATAGTACCGTGTGGAAGCGAGGTGGATTCGTTCGCGAATGTGATAGATACCTCTGGTGATCGAATATCAGCCCCCAACCCCTCTCCAATTGCCCTTGAGATGACATTGACACTAGCCCCTGAGTCAACGAGAGACTATTTGAAATCAACCCCAGAGATAGAGTAAGGAACCGCGAATTTCCCTGGATCTTCTCTTTGGGTCAGCTGTCGCAGCGGTAATGACTTGCGTCTTGCCTCGATAAAGAGCACTTCAATCTCTTCAAGACTTTCTCTGCAATCTCTGAAGTGACTTAGCAGAGGACGGTGTTCTAGAGCTTCTTCGAAAGACGATTCAGGGGAAATCCTTCGTACCATCTTCTCAAAGCCACGCAGCTGCTTTGGAGAAATGGGATCTCTGAGGTGTTTAGGAACAGGATTCACCTTCTTGGGTTTGCGACCTCTTTCTTCAATCAGCTCAGGTGTTTTCATAATTTCTGGCTCGTTCAACGAGGGGTATCGATCGATACCAGGTAGGGTATCGATCGATACGCTTGCTCTTGAATCGTCTTTGACAGATTTATCATCATCAAGGGGAAGCTCCACAATCAGCTTATCCAGCATAACCTTGCATCTGGCGTCCTCTACCTCCGTCTTAGCTCTTCCAGCAGCTCTGGGGTAAGGTATCCTCGGTAGATAGACTCGTTCCGCAACTTCTTTAGGCACCATTGTCAACATCTCAGGTGTCTCCTCAGAAATCGCCTCAGTATCGACCGATACCAATGGGGTATCGATCGATACACGGGTTCTTGTATCCATTCGTGCATGTGTCTGAGTTGGTATCGATCGATACAAGGGAGTATCGATCGATGCCTTGGCGATTTCTGAATCCTCTTCGAAACTCCCTGCACTTGAGGTGATCGCATTGACGTGTGCTCTTGGGTTTTCAGTTCTCCCTGGAAGAAAACCTTCTTGTCTTTTTGAACTCTCTGAAGTCTGAGCTACTTGAGTTTCCAGCTGCATTTAATGAATACCAAGAGCATCGATCCTTCCACTCAGATCTTTGTACATGGCGTCCATCTTACCATTGAAGATCATTGTGATCAGCTGCTGTCCTTCAACGAGCGTTTCAAGCATAGTCTCGATCTTGCTTTCTGACGTTTTAGCAGGCATAGGCTCGTAAGAAGAACTCCCATAGTTCCTGGTGTAACCGCTGTTCTGGGAAGGTTTCTGGTTGAATCCTCCTTGCTGGAAGTTGTTGTTGAAGCTTCGTTTGTTGTTGAATTGGTTCCTCTGACCCTGAAAACCAGAATCACCAATGTAGTTAACATCCTTTGCATCACCTTCATTGAACACCTCAACATCCTCAGCAAAGTGAACGACCTTTGTTGTCTTTCCCAGCAGAAGACTGTGCATATAATCCAGCTGAGCTTTAACTTCAGCGATCTGCGACCCATCCATGTTACCAGCCAGCTTCTTACGCTCGAAATCTGCACTCTTGGTGCTACTGCTAGATGCAAAGTATTCAATCAACACATAAGCATCCTCAGGGTACCTGGTGTTGAAATTACAATTGCTTGAGGCGTCCAGAGCCATCTGATACCTCCAATCTATCCCTCTAAAGAAGATACCCAGCAGTTGCACATAAGAGTATCAGTGATGTGGACAGTCTCTCTGATACGATCTGAATCTCGTCCAAGCAGCCTTGAACGCCTCAGTAGGTCCTTGAGAAAATTGGGAGATTTTATTCCTCAGATCCTCAGATCGTGCATCATCGTAGAAGTTGATCAAGAAGGCTCTCTTCGTGTCCTCCCAAGTAGTTAGTGAACCAGGAGGTAGCTGCCTCAGCCAGTAGGTCGCATCTCCACCTAGAGAGTAGGGGAAGAGCTTGCAGAAGAGATAGTCGTAGGACACTCCATTGCTCTTGATGCTAGTGACCAAGTCCTCGAACTTCTCCACATGGTCCATCGGATGTTCATGAGGAAGACCATGAAAGAGATGCTATCCCACAAGAGCAAAGTAAGCAGGCTTCAGCTCAAAGTCATTCCTCTCAAACGCAGGAGGACGAATCGCTGACCGATTGGCGAAAAACTGATCAGGCCTGTTGTACTCACCAATCGTTCTTCCACGATTAACCACAGCATTCCTCGCGTTCCCAGCGACATTCTCAGCGACATTCTCAGCGACAACAGGAGCAGGTGGTATGACGATCCCCTCTCCATCCAGACATTGTCCTTGCTCATTGCACAACCGACCCTCTTGGTCTCTGTAAGCACCAGCTGCATCACGAACCAATTGATTGTTGTTCATCGTAACTGATTTTTTTTTTTTTTAAAAGATGCTCATTGGGAAGACCATGAAAGAGATGCTGTCCCACAAGAGTGTAGTATGCAGGTTTCAGCTCAAAGTCATTCCTCTCAAACGCAGGAGGACGAATCGTTGATCGATTGGCGTAAAACTGATCAGGCCTATTGTACTCACCAATCGTTTGACCATGATTAACCACAACATTCCTAGCGTTGGCTTGCGCAGTTGGCGCGACAATCTGACCAACAACAACAGGAGGGGCAATGACGTTTCCAGCCTCATCAAGTCGCTGCCCTCCTTCATTGCACACGTGACCCTCTTGGTCTCTCAGAATCCCAGCTTCATCAGGTCTTAAAATCACAGTGTTGTTCATCCCTGATGTTTGCTTTGCTTTTCTGTTTGTGCATTCCACAAGTGTTAGATGTTCCAATGACAGTTCAACTAGCTGAGTGCTCTTGTTGCTTCTGGTTTCACGAACAGGCATACACCTGCAAACAAAACACTAGACAAGGCACGTAAGTAACCAAAAAAATACGTTGAGTATCGATCGACACTGGAGGGTATCGATCGATATCAACCAAGAAATTGTCGGAGTATCGACCGATACTAGTGAGTATCGATCGATACCGACGGACTTAGTCGAAATTCGACACCTAAAATCTAAAGGCGAAATTGAGTCCCCGGCAACGGCTCCAAATTTGATATGCTCAAATTAATACCCTATTCAGATACTAAAGCAGTTGTCGTAGTATAGCTAGGGGTCGAACACAAGAACTCACAGAAACACACAATAGATTATATATATCCAAAATACGCTAAATCAAAAGATGTAAACGAAAGCAAGTACGCAATTAAAAGTGTTGTAAATCAATGGAAGAAAATATAGGCCCAGGGTTTTTCTCAGGAAATCAATGAATGCAGACTAACTAACTAACATGATTCAGATTACGCACGGTTCTTGAACTCAAATCACTAAAGTATAGCTAACCAACTCTCGTTGCGAAAACTATCTAAATCTAAATCCTAGGAATTCCAAATCTCTTTGCGAATCCTAAAGTCTAAATCAGCTTTAAAGTTCAGGTTTGATATGTTCACAAATCAATTAAACCAAATCTCTTTGCGAATAATCCATTTGCTCACCCTAAGTTCTATCAGGTAATTAATCGCACTTTCGTGCCTAATCAATTATCCTAAGATTTAAGTTCCAGATTCGTCAACCTAGAATTAGCTTTGAGAACAACCTATGGTGAAGAACTAATTCAGATAGTGAATCCTAAACAGATAATTAACCTAGCATTCAAAGAAATCCTTTTAGAGAAAACCCTAAACCTAAAGTGGATTTACTCAGACATGAAAAATGAAACAATTAACATAACTGAATAAATCATCCATAAAATAATCAGAAAGGTTTTGAGATCTGATCTCGGACGAAGGGAGATTCAGATTTGTCTCTCTAAAACCAAAGTAAAATCAAAGTATAGAAAAATAAAGCATAGCCTAAACAGGTGGCTGAAAACCTAATTATATAGCTAAAACATGTTCTGGGCCATCTTGTAAATATCAAAGTCTTCTGGGCCAATTATGCAATTCTTCAACTCTTCAATAAGTCGCGATCCTTCTGTTTCCTCGACGGGTATCGGTCGATACTAGGCAGTATCGATCGATACTCAGGTGATTTTGATGTCTAAGCTACATGGATCTCTGCTTCGCTCCAGAATATTCCAGAAAGCTCCAATATCTCCAATTATGCTCTAAACGTGCTATAACCTGTAAAAGACTCTAAAAGACTCCAAAGTCCTATAAAGACTCTATAAAATGGACTTATATCATGGCTTAAATAGGGTAAAAACCATGATATATCAATTGAGCCTCCCTCTTCAATGATTTCTTTGGCATGGTATGGTTTGAGTCTTTGGCCATTGGCAATTAATTATTGGCCACTCTTGTTCACAAGTACCACAGCCCCATATGGCCTCACTTCCTTGATCTCGAACGGTCCGGACCATCTTGACTTGAGCTTACCGGGAAAAAGCTTCAACCGAGAGTTGAACAATAGCACTAGGTCTCCAACATTGAAGTCCTTTCACAAGATCTTCTTGTCATGGAACGCCTTGGTCCGTTCCTTGTAGATCCTTGAATCAACCGTTTCTCTTGTGCGGTCTTTAGATCAAAGTTGAGAAGTTTCACCGCCCACAAGGCCTTGTACTCTAACTCGACCGGCAAGTGACAAGCTTTCCCATAGAGAAGGTTGAACGGGGTAGTCCTTATCGGTGTCTTGAAAGAGGTTCGATAGGCCCAAAATGCGTCATCAAGCTTCATGGACCAATCTTTTCTTGAGCTCCCAACGGTTTTCTCAAGTATCGCCTTGATTTCCCTGTTAGAAACCTCCACTTCGCCACTTGTTTGAGGATGGTAAGGCGTGGCTACCTTGTGCTTCACTCCGTGTTTCCTAAGCAAGCTTTCGAAGACTTTGTTGATGAAGTGCGAGCCCCCATCACTTATCACAACATGTGGTACACCAAATCTAGGGAAGATTATTGACTTGAACATCTTGAGAACGACTTTTGCATCGTTTGTGGGACTCGCAATTGCCTCTACCGATTTGGAGAAATAGTCAACCGCCACAAGAATGTATTGGTTTCCATATGAAGAAGGGAAAGGTCCCATGAAATCTATTCCCCACACATCAAAAAGTTCCACTTCAAGAATCGGGTTTTGAGGCATCTCATCTGTTCTACCAATGTTCCCCTTTCTTTGGCAAGCATCACAAACGGAAACAAAAGCATGTGCATCTTTGAATAGGCTCGACCACCAAAAACCCGATTGGAGAACTCTTGTAGCCGTCTTGTACGAAGCGAAGTGTCCACCATAGGCCGATCCATGACAATGGAATAAGACCCCTTGGACCTCTTATTCTGCCACACACCTTCGATATAAGCCATCCGAACACAACTTGTACAAGAATGGCTCATCCCAATAGTACCTTGCGACGTCATGAAAGAAATTTTTCTTCTTTTACCCATCCAAGTTTGGGGGTTCCTTCCCACAAACCAAGTATTCACCAAATCCGCGAACCACGATAGCTTCTCATATTGCAAACCGCTTGCACTCTCAAAACCCCTCACGGCCTCTACTCCTTTCTTCAAGACGCTCACCACCATAAGACTCTCCTCGGGGAGTTTGTCATTAAGTGGAACAAGATCCTTAATCCTCAATCTAGATAAATGGTCTGCGACCCCATTCTCTATACCTTTCTTGTCCACAATCTCCATGTCGAATTCTTGTAAGAGTAGAATCCAACGGAGAAGTCTCGGCTTGGTATCTTTCTTGGTGTGTATGTACCTTAAAGCCGCTTGATCCATGTAGACTATGATCTTCGAGCCCACTACGTATGACCGGAACTTCTCCATGGCAAACACCACCGCCAACAATTCCTTCTCTGTGGTAGCATACCTTGCTTGAGTGTCATCCAAAGTTCTACTTGCGTAGTAGATGACGTGATATGCTCAAATTAATACCCTATTTAGATACTAAAGCAGTTGTTATATTATAGCTAGGGGTCGAACACAAGGACTCACAGAGACACACAATAGATTATGAATGTGAGAATTACGCTAAGCAATCAATGGTATTGAAAACAAGTACGTAAATTAAAAGGTTGTAAATTCAATTGGAGAAAGATAGGTTCAGGGTATTTCTTAGGGAATCACTGAATGCAGACAAGTTAACTAACATGATTCTGATTTAGCGCAGTTCTTGAACTCAAATTACTAAGATATAGTTAACCAACTTCCGTTACGAAAACTATCTAAATCTAAATCCTAGAAATTCCAAATTCTTTTGCGAATCCTAAAATCTAAATCAGGTTCGATATGTTCACAAAACAACTAGACCAAATTCCTTTGCGAATAGTTATTTTGCTCACCTTGGGTTCTATCAGGTAATATATCGCACGTCCGCGCCTAATCAATTATCCTAAGATCTAAGTTCTAGGTGATCAATCTAGAATTAGCTTTGCAAATAAACTATGGTGAAGAACTAATTCAGATGGTGAATCCTAATAATAAATCAATCTAGCATTCAGAGAAAACCCTATTGAGAACCCTGAACCTAACAAGAGATCTACTCAGACATGGAAATTGAATCAATCAACATAGCTGAATAAATCATCAATAGAATAAATAAGAGTAGAATAAAACAGGGGTTCGAAATCTTCTCTCAGACGAACAAAGTTCTGACTTGTCTCCCCTCTCAAAAGCTCTCTCAGAAATCCTTAAACAAACGTAATGAAAAAGCTCACAGCCAAAGTGGCTGTAAAACCTAAATTAATAGTCTAAACACGATTTGGGGTCTTCTTGTAAATATTAAAGTCTTCTGGGCAAGTTCTGCAATTCTTTAAACTTCATTAAAGTCGCGACTTGTGATCTGCTTCGATGGGTGTCGATCGATACCAGGGGGTATCGATCGACGCTTGACGCTTCGATCAGGTACTTAGTCACCAGACTTCAGTTTTGCTCCATAATGCTCCATAAAACTCCAATATTTCCAATAATGTTCCAAATGTGCTAAAACCTGTAAAAGACTCTAAAAGACTCTATAATAGAATAAAGACTCGATAAAACGGACTTATATCATGGCTTCTGGGCAAGTTCTTCTACAGGTTTTAGCACATTTGGAGCTTTATTGGAAATATTGGAGCATTATTGGAAATATTAAAGTCTTCTGGGCAAGTTCTGCAATTCTTCAAACTTCATTAAAGTCGCGACTTGTGATCTGCTTCGATGGGTGTCGATCGATACCAGGGGGTATCGATCGACGCTTGACGCTTCGATCAGGTACTTAGTCACCAGACTTCAGTTTTGCTCCATAATTCTCCATAAAACTCCAATATTTCCAATAATGCTCTAAATGTGCTAAAACCTGTAAAAGACTCTAAAAGACTCTATAATAGAATAAAGACTCGATAAAACGGACTTATATCATGGCTTAAACAGGGTAAAAACCATGATATATCATGACGTTGGTCTTTTTGTCCTTCCTTTGGCCTAAGACAGCTCCAACCGCGAAGTCACTCGCGTCACACATAATCTCGAAAGGAAGATCCCAATCCGAGGCTTGGACAATGGTAGCACTAACCAACGCTTTCTTTATCTCCAAGAACGCCATCATACACTCGTCATCGAGGTTGAACTCAACATCCTTGCAAAGTAGCCAGGTGAGAGGCCTTGTGATCTTTGAGAATTCTTTGATGAAACGTCGATAGAATCCCGCATGACCCAAAAAGCTTTGGACATCCTAACCGTCCTTGGTGGTTCCTTAACCGTCCATGACCTCTATCTTGACCTTGTCTACCTCAATCCCCTTCTCGGAGATCCTATGCCCAAACACGATGCCCTCACGTACCATGAAATGGCACTTCCCCCAATTGATCACCAAGTTTGCTTCTTCGCACCGAGAGAGTACCTTGCAAAGATTAGAAAGACAAACACCAAATGAAGAGCCATATACGGAAAAATCGTCCATAAAGACCTCAACCATTTCTTCGATCAAATCCAAAAATATAGACATCATACACCGTTGAAAGGTTGCCGGTGCATTACATAACCCGAACGGTATTCTTCAATATGCGAAGGTACCATAAGGGCATGTGAAAGTCGTTTTCTCTTGGTCTTCAGGTGTATGGGAATTTGAAAGAAACCCGAATAACCGTCTAGAAAACAATAAAACGGATGATTAACTAAACGTTCAAGCATTTGATCTATCAAAGGTAATGGAAAGTGATCCTTACGAGTAGATGAATTGAGCTTCCTATAGTCAATGCACATCCTATGTCCGGTTATGGTCCTAGTAGGTATCATTTCATCCCTTTCATTTTTAACAACCGTTATCCCCCCTTTCTTAGGCACACTATGAACCGGTGAGACCCAAATACTATCCGATATTGGATAGATAATACCCGCATCTAGAAGCTTTAGAATCTCTTTTTTACAACTTCCATCAAATTCAGATTCAACCTCCTTTGGTGTTCAATAGAAGTCCTTGATTCGTCTTCTAGATGGATTCTATGTGTGCATAAAGTAAAGGAAATACCCTTGATGTCATCCAAAGAATAACCAATGGCTTTCCTATACTTCCTAAGTTCAACTAAGAGGGAGGATAGTTCATTCTCGTTCCAACTATCATTTACGATAACCGTGTATGACTCGTTGGGACCTAAGAACGCATACCATAGCCCAACGGAAAGTTGCTTTAGGTCCACCTTAGGTCCACCTTAGGGGCTTTGAGTTTGGTCCAATAGTGCTTCACCCTTTGTCCATTTACAGTGAACTCCCCTCCTGAAGGATTAGCGAGGACAATCGCACCATGTGGTCTAACTTCCTTAACTGTGAAAGGACCTGACCAACGAGAACGCAGTTTACCAAGAAACAATTGCAAACGAGAGTTATACAGAAGTACCTGATCATTTGGTTCAAAGTGTCTGGAGATGATCTTCTTGTCATGGTATGCCTTAGTCCTCTCATTGTACAGCTTCGAGTTCTCATAGGCAAGATGCCTAATGATATACTCTCATATTACATATTTTAGCATGCATTTCATGCATGGTTTTGTATAGTTCTCATGCATAATCATGTTCTTATCATGCAATTAGGTTCCAAATTAGATATTAGGAGTTGCTTTAGGTCCTAGTGGGTCTTTAGGCATGTTTTGGAGTCATTAATAGGTGCTTTTGGAGGAGGTTCGAGACCCGAAGAGAGGAGACAGGGACCATACAGAGCATCGATCGATACCAGGTGTGACACTAGGTATCGATCGATACCACCACCGATGCCACTGCTCGGTATCACAGGTCGATGTTGGTCCAGGAAGATCCGGGGGAAAA
>PKML01064313.1:0-12411 GCA_002933935.1 Eutrema yunnanense | reverse complement strand
CATATTTTTGGTTGATCTAGTTTATATTCTCAATGCATGTTGATTGATAATTCACAAATGATGATTTGCTAATGAATTTGATAATTAACATAGTGATTAGTGCCTTGAAAGAGGACTAATCAAGATTAGAGATCATTAACCTAGGGATAGCTTGTTTGTGTGAATGAATGCCTTGGATCATGCTTTGATTGCCTAATATCGATTATCCCATCTTAGGATTCGCTTTGCTTATTGCTTTTACATCTTGTTTAGTTTCTTATTACTTGTTTTATTTGCTTAATTTAGATACTTAATCAAAACTCCCTTCGATTAGCTTAACTTACATAGATTCCTTGCATTCTTAGTGATTAACACATATTCCCAATTATGGATTGATAACCTCTTATACTACATCGATAAGAGGGTATTGATACCTCCTAGGATTGTAAAATCCTTGTATCACCTAATCTCATCGAGCTCATTTAGCTTGATCAATCGCTTCTCAGCAGCAGATTTGATGTCGAAATTCATCAGTTTTATGTTGCTTTATGCTCGATCTCCACTGGAAGATGGCATGCTTTTCCATACAGTAAGTGAAATGGTGTAGTCCCAAGTGGTGTCTTGAAAGCAGTCTTGTAAGCCCAAAGTGCGTCATCCAGCTTCACAGACCAATCCTTCCTGGTAACATTCACCGTCTTCTCCAGAATCTCTTTGATCTGTCTGTTGGAGACCTCAACTTGTCCACTGGTATGAGGATGATAAGGAGTAGCAACGCGATGGTTCACACCATACTTCTTCAGCAACCTCTCAAAAAATTTGTTGATAAAGTGAGAGCCACCATCACTTATCACAATTCGATGTACTCCAAATCGAGGGAAAATGATGGTCTTAAAAAGCTTAATAACCACCGAAGAATCATTGGTTCTGCTAGCAATGGCTTTAACCCACTTAGACACATAATATATGGCAACCAAGATGTATTTGTGTCCATATGACGAAGGAAAGGGACCCATAAAATCAATGCCCCAACAATCGAAAATATCAACCTCAAGGATGAAGTTCTGTGGCATCTCATGTCTCTTACTGATTTTCCCTCTCCTCTGACAGGCATCGCACTGTGAAACGAAAATATGAGCATCCTTGAACATAGTAGGCCACCAGAAGCCTGCTTGAAGAACCTTGGACATTGTATTGAAAGTGGCAAAGTGTCCAGCATAGTCGGATCCATGGCAATGAAACAACACATTAGGCACCTCTGATTCAGTAATGCACCTTCTGTAGACACCATCAGAACAATGCTTGTACAGGTAAGGTTCATCCCAAAAGTATCGCCTTACGTCTCGCAAGAATTTCTTCTTGTGATAGTTCTTTAGGTGCTTTGGTTCTGCATCTGCAGCGAGGTAGTTGGCGATATCAGCATACCATGGTTGATCAGAATCGACTGCAACTACGAGATACTCCTCTGAAACGCCAAGGTGTTCAACAGTCAGAACCAGTTTGGAAATCGCCAAGTATCGACCGACACCATAGGAGTGTCGATCGATACTGAGACCTGCAATTCGTGGGAATTGCTGAGTTTCTGCGAAACCCCTCTGAAACTCTGTTTCAATGAAGTAAAGGGATTCCTCTGGTAGTTGATTAGCAATAGGGACGTCTGCATCGATCCAAATCCTTGAGAGATGGTCAGCGACTCCGTTCTCTATTCCCTTCTTGTCCTTAACCTCGATGTCGAAACTTTGTAGCAAAAGAACCCAACGACAAAGGCGAGGCTTGAGATCCTTGTTCTGCATCAGATACTTGAGAGCAACATGATAAGTATGAACAATCACTTTGCTCCCAATCAAGTAGGATCGAAATTTCTCAAAGGAGAAAATGACTGCAAGTAGTTCCTTCTCTGTGGTGCTGTATTTCCTCTGAGCATCATCCAATGTCCTGCTGGCATAGTAGATGACGTGCAGCTTTTATCCTTTCTCTGACCCAGAACAGATCCAACAGTAAAGTCACTAGCGTCGCACATGATCTCAAAAGGCAAAGTCCAAACAGGAGGTTGCACAATAGGAGCACTCACCAAAGCCTTCTTAATTTCCTCAAAGGCTGCAAGACAGTCAGGTGTGAAATCAAATTTGATCTCCTTGCATAATAAGGTAGTGAGTGGGCGTGCTATCTTGGAGAAATCTTTGATAAACCTCCTGTAAAACCCAGCATGACCAAGGAAGCTTCGAATATCCTTCACAGAATTTGGTGGTTGGAGACTTGTCATAACCTGAATTTTGGCTTTATCAACTTCGATTCCAGCCTCAGAAACCTTGTGTCCAAGCACGATGCCATCCTGAACCATAAAGTGACACTTTTCCCAATTAAGGACCAAGTGTTTCTCTTCACACCTCTGGAGCACCTTGCACAGATTATCCAAACAGTCCTTGAACGATGGTCCGTATACTGAAAAATCATCCATGAATACCTCCATAAAGTCCTCAATCATGTCTGTGAAGATAGACATCATGCACCTCTGAAAAGTGGCTGGAGCGTTACACAATCCAAATGGCAATCTCATGTATGCGAATGTGCCATAGGGACATGAGAAAGTCGTCATCCCTTGGTCATCTGGATGTATAGGAATCTGGAAGAAACCTGAATATCCATCAAGAAAATAGTAGTAGGGATGACTAGCCAACCTCTCCAACATCTGGTCAATGAATGGCAAGGGGAAATGATCTTTCCGTGTAGCTGCATTCAACTTCCTGTAGTCAATGCACATTCGTTGTCCAGTGATAGTTCTAGTAGGAATCATCTCATCCTTTTCATTCTTCACCACGGTTATCCCTCCTATCTTAGGAACAACGTGCACTGGACTGACCCAAGAGCTGTCCGAAATAGCATAGATGATACCAGCTTTCAAAAGCTTCATCACTTCCTTTTTGACAACTTCCATCAGATTCTGATTCAGTCTCCTTTGATGCTCAATTGAGGTCTTTGACTCGTCCTCAAGGTGAATCCTATGCATGCACAGGTCCGGTGATATACCTGAAATGTCATCAAGAGAATAGCCAAGAGCTTTGCGATACTTGCGCAGCTTGCTCAGCAGTAAGGCAATCCCCGTGTTGTTCAAATAAGCATTAACAATCAATGGGTATGTAGAATTAGGACCAAGAAAACTATACCTCAGATTTGGTGGGAGTGGCTTTAGTTCAACGTTAGGAGCATTCTCTGCATTCCAATCTCCAAGCCCAGCAGCTTGCTTAGAACTCTCGGCCAACTCTCCTTCTAGTCGCAGGGTTTCGACCGATACTGGGAGAGTATCGATCGATACCGTTGATGTTGAATCGAGGATTTTTGAGTATCCAACTGTATCATCACACGAATGACCCTCTGAAGTGGCTGAACAGACTAATGCTCTCTCTAATGGGTCCTCAGGATGCATCCCTAGGAAGTACTCTTCAGCAATGTCACTGAAGGTGTCGACAAAAAAAAGTCTGCCCATCAATGGTTGGTTTCTTCATCATCTTGTCCATATTGAAACTCATGACCAAATCACCAATGTTGAGAGCGATCTTCCCGTTCTTGCAAATAATCAGAGCACCAACTGTTGCAAGGAATGGTCTGCCTAGGATAAGAGAATCCTTAGGCTCGACGTCGTACTCCAGGACGATGAAATTAGTTGGAATCAAGCAATTTCCAATCTTAATCGGGACATCTTCGAGTAACCCCTCTGGAGGTCTAACAGAACGATCAGCAAGTATCAGGGAAATCCTCGTCGTCGTGAAGTCTGTCATCCCCATCCTTTTGGCAACTGAGTATGGCATGATGTTGACACTTGAGCCTAGGTCACAAAGAGAACACTCATATCGTACAATCCAACACAAAACTCCCTGGGTCTGGCAGCTTCTTTGGGATCATGTTGGTCAGGATTGCACTGCACTCGTGAGTAATCATCAAGCATCCGTCTTCAAGGTTCACATTGTTGGACACCATCTTCTTGACGTATCTTCTGAAAGCTGGAGAAGTCTTGATAGCATCGATGAAAGGAAGTTCCACAATCAACTTATTCATAATCGCCTTGCATATAGAGTCTTCTACCTCATTCTTAGTCTTCCCAGAAGCCCTGAGATAAGGTATCCTTGGTGTGTAAACTCTTTCTGCAACTACTTTGGGTACTTCCTTCGAGACCTTAGGAGTTGAGTCGATTGCGGGATTAGTATCGACCGATACTGGAGTGGTATCGATCGATACAGGCGGTTTTGATTTGTCCCGTGAAAGTATTTTGATTGGTGTCGATCGATGCTGGCTAGTGTCGATCGATACTGGGGTGATTTCGGTGTTCTCATCGTCAAGATCGACGAAAATATCCGCAGCTTGGACAATTTTTACTCCTGGAGTGACCTCTTTTCAACTCCTCAAGGTAATTTCATTGATATGAGCCCTTGGGTTCTCTACTTTCCCTTGAAGAAAACCTTCTTGCCTTTTCACAGCCTCTGAAGTCTGAGCTATCTGAAGTTCCAGCTTCTTCTGTTGAATATCAATAACGTCGATCCTTCCACTCAGATCATTGTATAGAACATCAATCTTCCCATTGAAATCCACAGTGAGCTTCTGTTGTCCTTGAAGAAGTTGTTCAAACATAGACTCGATCTTGCTATCTGGAAGCTTAGCAGGTACATGTTGATAGGATGAATTTCCATAGTTCCTGGTGTCCCCACTGTTCTGAGATGATCTCTGACCAAACTGATTTGTACCTACATGCTGAGAGTTGTTGTTGAAGTTTCGGTTGTTGTTGAATTGATTCCTCTGACATTTGATATGCTCCAATTAATACCCTAAACAGTACTAAAGCAGTAGTTGTAGTAAATGTAGGGGTTGAACACAAGTACTCACATAAATCACACAATAGATTGTATAGTATCGAATCAAGCTAAGCAAATAAGATGAAATAAAAGACAATGAACAGTAAAAGAGTTGTAAATTCGATGGAGAAAAATATAGGCCCAGGGTATTTCTCAGGAAATCAATGAATGCAGATAAACTAACTAACATGATTCAGATTTAGCGCGGTTCTTGAACTCAAATCACTAGGGTATAATTAACCAACTATCGTTGCGAGAATTATCTAAATCTAAATCATAGGAATTCCAAATCTCTTTGCGAATCCTAAAGTCTAAATCAGCTTTAATTTCAGGTTTGATATGTTCACAAATCAATTAAACCCAATCTCTTTGCGAATAATCAATTTGCTCACCTAAGGTTCTATCAGGTAATTAATCGCACTGTCGTGCCTAATCAATTATCCTAAGATCTAAGTTCCAGATTCGTCAACCTAAAATTAGCTTTGAGAACAACCTAAGGTGAAGAACTAATTCAGATAGTGAATCCTAATAAATTAATCAACCTAGCATTCAGAGAAAACCCTTATGAGAACCCTGAACCTAAAGTGGATCTACTCAGACATGGAGAATAAAACAATCAACATGTTTGAATAAATCATCAAATAAAACAGAAAGAGTAACAAGAGGGTTCGAAATCTTCTCTCGGACGAAGGTAGTTTCAGACTTGTCTTCCTCACAAAGCTCTCTCTCAAACCAAAGTAAAATAAAGCATAGCCAACAAAGTGGCTGTAAAATCCCTATAAATAACCTAAATCACGTTTTGGGGCTTCTTGTAAATATTAAAGACTTCTGGACCAAGTTGCAATTCTTTAACTCTTCATTAAAGTCGCGGGTCGTGTCTGCTGTGATGAGTGTCGATCGATACCAGGGTGTATCGATCGATGCTTGACGTGAAATCGGGTACTCAGCAACACAAACTTCAGCTTTGCTCCAAAATGCTCCAGAAAGCTCCAATATCTCCAAATATGCTCCAAACGTGCTAAGATGTGTAAAAGACTCTAAAACACTACGAAATAGCAGAAAGACTCTATAAAACGGACTTATATCATGGCCTAAAAGGGGTAAAAACCATGATATATCAACCTTGAAAACCAGAACCACCAATGTAGTTGACATCCTCTACTTCATCCTCGTTGAACACCTCAACATCTTCAGCAAAGTGAACAACCTTTTGTGTCTTGCCCATCAGAAGACTGTGCATAGAATCTAACTTAGCTTGAAAATCGGCAATCTGTGAGCCATCCATATTACCAGCTAGCTTCTTCCTCTCATAATCAGAATTCTTGGTGTTATTGCTAGACGCCAAGTTCTCAATCAGGACATAGGCTTCATTAGGATACCTGGTGTTGAAGTTTCCATTGCTCGATGCATCCAAGTCATCTGATACCTCCAATCAAGTCCTCTGAAAAAGAAACCCATCAGCTGAACATCAGAGTATCCATGATGTGGAAAATCTCTCTGATACGACTTGAATCTCGTCCAAGCAGCCTTGAACGCCTCAGTAGGTCCTTGAGAAAACTGGGAGATTTTGTTCATCAGATTCTCGGATCTTGCATCATCATAAAAGTTGGTCAGGAAAGCGGTCTTAGTCTCCTCCCAGGTAGTCAGCGATCCAGGAGGCAACTGCTTCAGCCAGTACGTTGCTTCCCCACCAAGAGAGTATGGGAAAAGCTTGCATAAAAGATAGTCGTATGACACTCCATTGCTCTTGATGCTAGTGACCAAATCCTCGAACCTCTCAATATGATCCATGGGATGTTCGCTGGAAAGACCATGAAAAGGGTGCTGTCCCACAAGAGTGTAGTATGCAGGTTTCAGCTCAAAGTCATTCCTCGGAAAAGCAGGAGGACGAATCGCAGATCGGTTTGCGTAAAACTGGTCAGGTCTGTTGCATTCACCAATCGTTCTACCACGATTAACCACATCATTCCCAGCATCCACTGCGTTCGCGTTCCCAGCAGCATTCCCAGCGACAACATGAGCAGGTGGAATGATGTTCCCCTCTCCATCCAGACGTTGTCTCTCTCATTGCACAACCGACCCTCTTGATCTCTGTAAGCACCAGCTGCATCTTGCACCAACTCCACTTGATTGTTGTTCATCATTGCTGGCTTCTTTGCTTTTCTGTTTGTGCGTTCCAAAAGTGCTAGTTGCTCGAGTGACAGATCAACTGGCTGAGTGCTCTTGCTCTTTCTGGTTTCACGATTAGGCATACACCTGAAAACAAGAGTCAAAAGCGTAAGTAACAAAAACGTGATGAGTATCGACCGATACCAAGTGATGTCGATCGATATCAACAAAAAGAGAACGGCGAGTATCGATCGATACCGACGAGCTTAGTCAAAATTCTCAGACTAAAATCTAATAGCAAATTGAGTCTCCAGCAACGGCGCCAAATTTGATATGCCTAAAAGTACTAAGCAGTAGTTGCAGTATAGTAGGGGTCGAACACAAGGACTCACAGAAACACACAATAGATAATATAGGTGAGATTTAAGCTAAGCGATCAATGGTATTGAAAACAAGACGTACATTAAAACGGTTGTAAATTCAATTGGGAGAAGGCTAGGTTCAGGGTATTTCTCAGGAAATCAATGAATGCAGATAAACTAACTAACATGATTCAGATTTAGCACGGTTCGTGAACTCAAATCACTAAGATATAGTTAACCAACTTCCGCTGCGAAAACTATCTAAATCTAAATCCTAGGAATTCCAAATTCCTTTGCGAATCCTAAAGTCTAAATCAGCTTTTAAATCAGGTTTGATTTGTTCACAAAACAACTAAACCAAATTCCTTTGCGAATAGTTATTTTGCTCACCATATGTTCTATCAGGTAAATAAATGGACTTCCGCGCCTAATCAATTATCCTAAGATCTAAGTTCAAGGTGATCAATCTAGAATTAATCAATCTAGCATTCAGAGATAACCCTTATGAGAACCCTAAACCTAACAAGAGATCTACTCAGACATGGAAATTGAAGCAATAAACATGTTTGAATAAATCATCAAATAAATAAGAAAGAGTAACAAGAGGGTTCAAAATCTTCTCTCGGACGAACAGAGTTTCAGACTTGTCTCCCTTCAAAAAGCTCTCTCACAAAACCAAAGTAAAATAAAGCATAGCCATCAAAGTGGCTGTAAAATCCTATTAAATAACCTAAATCACGTTTTGGGGATTCTTGTAAATAATAAAGACTTCTAGGCCATTTTGCAATTCTTCAACTCTTCAATAAAGTCGCGGGTCGTGTCTGCCTCGATGAGTATCGACCGATACTAGGCAGTATCGATCGATACTACTGATGCTTCAAATCGGGTATTCAGGTACACGATCGTCTGATTTGCTCCAAAATGCTCCAAAAAGCTCCAATATCTCCAAACGTGCTCCAAACCTGCTAAAACCTGTAAAAGACTCTAAAACACTGCGAAATAATAGGAAGACTCTATAAAACGGACTTATATCATGGCTTAAACGGGGTAAAAACCATGATATATCATGTTGCAAGCTTTGTACCTCGTGAAACCCAACCGCTTTGCAACCGAGAACGGCATAAGGCTAACGCTTGCTCCAAGGTCACAAAGACAATTTTCGAAGGCCAAGGGTCCAAGGGCACACGGAAGGGTGAATGAACCGGGATCTCCAAGTTTTGTTGATACCACTTTCCTTTGGATGATGGCACTACACTCTTGGGTCAAGATTACCATGGATTCTATTTCCTTGGCTCTTTCCTTCACGGCATCCTTGAGGAACTTTACATATTGGGGTACAAGTAGAAAGGCATCAACCAATGGCATTGTAAGTTCGACCTTCTCCATTTGTTTGTCGAAGATCACCTTGTACTTGTCAATGATTTGTTTCTTGAAGCGCCCCAGGAAAGGTAACTTAGGCACATAAGGTTTTGGCACAAATACACTCTCTTTCTTCTTAGGCGCTTCTTGAACCATGGCCTTGGTCTTCACCTCTTCAACCCATTTTCCTTTGTCTTGACCTCTCACTACCACGTCCTTAACCAAGTCTTCATCTTCTTGAAGTTCCACCCCCCCCCACCCCCACTTTGGTTCTCAACGTCCACGTTGAAAGTAGAAGGGACATCTCTTGTGGGTAAGACCGTGCCACTCCTTAGGGTGATAGCGTTCACATATTCCTTGGGGTTTGGTATGGGTTTACCGAGCAAAGTGCCTTGAGCACGTGACGAAGATGAGGCATCCTTGGTCTCCATGTGTTTGACCTTGGAGTTGAAAGCCTCAATCTTGTTGTTGAGGTCGGTGTATGAGCAATCTACCCGTGTATTGATCTTCGCTTGTCCCTTTAACAATTGTTGGAACATGGAGTTCAAGTCAAGCTTTTGCGGTTTAGACGTAGTTGCTTGACCTTGAGGCACAAAACCTTGTTGTTGGCCTTGAAAACCGGGTGGAGCTTTGGGTTGGAATCCACTTTGGTTCCCTTAGAATTGGTTCCTTGGGACATAACCTTGTTGGCTGGTGTTTGAAGCTTGGCCTTGAGATTGCAATTGCTTTTGTGGGACTCCTTGAGCTTGATTAGATTGTGGAGGGTATACTTGGTCTTATGGATTCTCCACATTTGTGTTCCTATAGTTTTGGTTCCTATAGTTTTGGTTGAACCCTTGTCTTTGGTAGTTCTCTTGGTTCCCCACGTAATTCACCAATTCTTGAAGTTCATGTCTACGCACTCCTCTTGATAGCAACCTTAATTCTCATCATAAGCATCCATAAAGCTAACCGACTTTTGAGAAGACACTAGGAGTTTATCAATCAAGTTGGATTGATTGTCCATCATGGAGGCTTGCTTATCCAACTTTTCATTAAGCGCTTTCATGTCCTTAGCCCGCTTGTTCTCATCAAAGTCCCTCGTGGTCCTTGTGGCGCGGTCATAATCGTCGCAATAGGTCCCGTCACTTTGGCCCAAGTTCTCTACTAGCTCCATTGCGTCCTCAACATCCTTAGCTAAGAAGTTCCCGTTAGAAGCCGTGTCTAAAAGCATCCTTATCTTGGGTAAAGCACCGCGATAGAGGGTACTCAAAAGAGAGGCGTTACAGAACCCATGATGAGGGCATTGAGAAGTGTAGCTCATAAATCTCTCACAAGCCTCGTTGAAAGACTCATTAGACCGTTGTGTGAAGCTTGAGATCTCATTGCGAAGCTTGGCGGTTCTAGCCGGTGAAAAGAATTTGGCAAGGAACGCATGTTTGCAATCATCCCAAGAGACGATAGATCCTTGGGGTAAGGTATTTTCCCATTGGTGAGCCTTGTCACCTAAAGAGAACGAGAAGAGACGAAGTTTAAAACCATATTTGGAGACCCCATTGATCTAACTGAGACCACATATCCGGTCAAATTGGTCTATGTGGTCTAATGGATCCTCCATTGACAATCCGTGAAACTTGTTGGCTTGAACCATGTTGATCACCCCCGGCTTCACTTTGAAGTTGTTGTTTTCCACCGGTGGAGCTTGAATGCCTTGCCGGTTTTGGTGAGTATTAGCGGCGTCACCTTCTCCAACAACGTGTCTAGCTCTTGGTGGATGGTTTGGACGGTTTGGTTAGTGATGGTTTCCATTGCCACCACCTCCTTGGTTGTTTCCAAGTCCACCGTTCCTTTGGTGGGGAACGTTATAGTGAATGTTCCCAAGTGGAATATCATGAAGACCCTCCATTTCATTACCAACTTCTTCTTGTACTCTCACTCGGTTTCGTCTTGCTCTTGAACCCCTCTCAAGTTGATCAATGCCGTCCCTTGGTTCTACGAGGTTAGTATTGCCACGGGAACGGGTATGCATGCACCTATAGAGAGAAAGAGCAATAGGAAGCAAAGAAGATTAGTAACTTGGTAGAAAATAAGATTTAATCTCACAAATAGCCTAAATCTCAAAGTTAAAATCAATTCCCAATATGGCAACGACTCCAAATTGATACTAAGACTTTTCGGTCTTAAAGAGGTATCAATAACTCTAGATACAAGTAGTATAAGAGGTTATCAATCCGTATTAGGAGATGACTATAAGTATTAAGAATAAGCATTAAGAATACAAGTATCCAATTCAAAGCAAGTAAAGCAACTAAACAAGATGTAAATCAATAAACAAAAGCGGATTCAAAGATGAGATTATGGATATAAGATGACCCAAATTCAATTCATGATGATCATTTACTCAAACAAGATAATCACTTGGCATAAGACCCTTAACTTGACTATTTCTCTTTCAAGGAATTAATCACTATGCTAATCACCTAATCCATTAACAAACTCTCATTAGTGGATCATTGATTAGCAAGCATTAAGTTTATAAAGACTAGATCAACCTAAAATACACCCTAGGCAACTATTATCATAGGCTAGGAGCATAAATCTCTTGTTTAGTTCATCAAGGCATTTCATCAAACACTTGGTGTGCATGAAATGCCTTATGATCTAGACCCACTTTCTCAAGCTAGATCTAGCTTTAAGAAAACTAAACAAGAAGGGATATGAGGATATCTAACCCTAAACACCATGAATCAAACATTGGATCACCCTATTCTACCCCATCTCTAAACCCTAAAAGACTACTCAAGACTCATTAGAACCAACCCAAAATCGATGGGGATAGGGGTTGAATCCATAGATGAATGTTGAATAATCAAGATAGAAAGAAGATAGATGGAAGCGATTGATAGAAATAAATACTAGATTGCATAAAACCAAAAGATCTTCTTACAAATCTCAAGCTCTCTCTCAAATGTAAGGGTTTTAGACTAAAGAAAAAGCATAAAAATGAAATTAGGTTTAGATTGTCTTTAAATAAAAAAGTGGGCGACCGGGTCAACCCAGAATAAATCGGGTATTGACCCGGTCGGATCTTGGGTCATGTTTTCTATACTGGCCAAAACGGATCCGGTATAGGTGGCCGGTATGAGTTGCAATAGTCGTAGGGTGGATACTGGCTGGATTAGATCCAGGATGCACAGCCGGTAATCTTCCTGGTGGAGTGAAAGTTCGATGCCGGGCGAGAGAGCTGTCTTGTGTCGGGCCGGTACGTGTGTCTTCATCGGGGAGGATGCTTCTTCATGCCGGGCCAAGTGGAGCCGATACGTGCAACCGGTAATCTTCCTAGTGGAGTGAAAGTTCCATGCAGAGCGAGAGTGCTGTCTTGTGCCAGGCCGGTACGTGCGTCTTCATCAGGGAGGATGCTTCTTCATGCCGGGCCAAGTGGAGCCGGTACGTGCAGGCCGGTGTAGAGCCTGTCTCGGCTAAAGTTGTGATACCAGCCAAGTTAGGTCCGGTGTGAGAGGCTGGTATGGTGAGTGCGATCCACCTTTGTGATATATCATGGTTTTTACCCTGTTTAGACCATGATATAAGTCCTTTTATAGAGTCTTTCTAGTATTTTGGAGTCTTTTAGAGTCTTTTACAGGTCATAGCACGTTTGGAGCTTAATTGGAGCATTTTGGGAGAAAAGGAGCAGAGTCATGCAGGGACGTCAGAAGTTTGGCATTTGTTGAAGACGTTTCCACCGATGGATTGAGCTCAAATTTGGACACAAGACAGATCAA
>PKML01064264.1:165374-180550 GCA_002933935.1 Eutrema yunnanense | reverse complement strand
CAAGGACCACAAGTGACTTTGATGAGAACAAGAGAGCCAAGGACATGAAAGCCTTGGATGAGAAGTTGGATAAGCAAGCCTCTATGATAGACAAGCTTCTTGCCTCTCAAAAAGAGTCTCAAAAGGCGGTCCATTTCATTGGTGACTACGAGAACAATCAAGCTTACTATCAAGAGGAAGCCGTGGAAACACAAGAGGAAGTGAACTACGTGGGTAACAAAGGTAACTTCCAAAGACAAGGGTTCAACCAAACCTATAGGAATCCACAAGACCAACTCTACCCTCAACAATCTACTCAAGCTCAAGGAGTTCCACAACAACAATTCCAATCTCAAGGTCAACCTTCTAACTACAACCAACAAGGGTATGTCCAAAGGAACCAATTCCAAGGAAACCAAAGTGGATTCCAACCAAAGGCCCCAACCGGTTTTCAATGTCAACAACAACCCCAAGGTCAAGCACCTACGTCTAAACCGCAAGAGCTTGACTTGGCCTTCATGTTCCAACAACTAATCAAAGGCCAAATGGAAACCACTAACAAGGTCATTTGCTCTTACAACGATCTTAATAGCAAGGTTGAGGCATTGAGCTCAAGGGTGAAATCAATAGAGCAACGGAGTGCCGCCCCTTCTTCACAACATCCTCAAGGCTCTTCCAATGGGAAAGCAATACTAACCTCTAAAGAGTCTTGCAACACCTTTTCCACCCTTAAGGAGCAAGATCACACAATTGAGGAGTTCCTCGGGTTAGTCTCTAGCCTCAACGAGGACATTGAGGAACAAGGTGGGGAGGTGACCCTTGGGAGTGAGAATGATATGATGTTGGTTGGAGAAAAGAGTAACAAGGTTGAGAAGTCCATCAAGGACATGGTTAAAGTGAAAAACGTGGAGATACTTGTTGAGTCAAAGAGAGAGACTCCACCTCCATATGAGCCTCCACTTCCATTTTCCGGTCGTTTCCTCAACAAGGCACAAGAGAAAGTGCCTCCAAGCACAACAAGGATCGAGCCTAAGACTCTCCCAAAGCTTGGAAACCCCGGGAAATTCTCAATATCTTGCACACTTGGACTCTTGGAAGTTGATGACGCTTTGTGTGACTCGGGCTCAACCGTTAATGTCATGACTTGGGAGATGGCCAAAAATCTTGGGATAGATAAGTTGAACGATTACCCCTCCACCATCACATTTGGAGACTCTTCTACGAAGAAACCTCTTGGCTTGGTTGAAGACTTTCCTCTCATAATTGGAAAGTGTCTTGTACCAACGGATTTCGTTGTGATGGAGATGGCACCAAACATAAAACTCCCTCTACTCCTCGGGACTCCATTCCTCAACACAACCGGTGCAAGCTTGGACTTCATAAATAAGAAGGTTGTTCTTAAGAACGTGGATGACAAGAAGTTCTACACAATGATGCCTTCTCCCACCGCTATTTGTGGGACTATTATTTGTGGAGACAATGAAGCCCAAGCCCGGAAGGTTGAGTATGTGGTCGTATGTGAGACGGTGAGTATTGAAAGGGTTGAAGAGGCCCTAGCTCTAGATGGAATTTGCTTATATTCCCTCTTTCACACCACAACGGATAGTGATGGTGAAAGTGCCAAGGTTAATAAGAAGAAGACGAAGCCTAGGTCCGAGGAAAAGAAACCGGGCATGCTCAAGGGGATTGGACCCTTGCTAGACCAACCTTCGATCGTGACTCTCATCCCATGGAAACATGAAGAAGGGATGATTGAGTACAAGGTCAAATGTAAAGGGCGCCCCAAGCCTTTTGCCAAGGCCATAGCAACCCTCACACCGGAGGCTATGGAACCAAATCACGACGGTCTTCAAAGCTTAATGGGTAAAGTTCTCAAACTCGAGCTTACCAAACCGCCAAGGAGTGCTAACACTCCTCCACTACCCGCCTTAAAGGGTAACAAACGTCGAACTTAGTGACATTAAACAAAGTGCTCTTGGGAGACACCCCAAGCTTATCCTTGTACATATTTCCTTTTATGCTTTTCTTTCGTTGTTAGTTCCTTTTGATGGGTTTTCTTAGTGCGAGTAGGTTTTCGATGGCCATATGGGCATGAACTTATGGACTAAAGTGCCTAGGATGAGGTGATGGAATATGGCGTCCCTTGATACCTCTAGTCCCCTCCATCATTTTCCAAGGTAACTCCAAAACCTTTGTACATAGCATCTAGAATCATATCTTCTTTCCTTCTTTCATGCATTGTTTAGCTCTCTCTTAAGCTTCTATTACACAAGGGACTGTGTAATTTAAGTTTGGGGGAGGGTTTGTGTGTTATCTAACATCGTTTTTGATGTTCTTATTTTCCACTTTTGCATCTTGAGTCTCATGCATATCATGCATTTTCAATAAATTTGAAAATTTTGAACTTTTGAAATTTTGTGCATTCATATAGGATTGAGTCTAGAATACATAGCACGTAGACAATGCATTGCATGCGCATTAGGAGCTAGAATGATTCCCCTTTGCGAAATATTGCTTTAAGAGTTTAAGTCCTATGCTCTAGATCTCGTGTGCGAAATTAAGGTCGAACCATGTTTGGATTTCATGTCTCATTACTTAGTTCTTAGCCAAAGCAAGTTGATTTGAGTCCATTCCTATTTAAGTGATAACCATAATTCGACATTGTAATTATCATGCTTGTGCATTGCATAGTGAATGCATGGTTACCACATACATATTTGGGCTATCTTATCCGCTTTACCACTCTCTTGTTAGCCCGAATAGCCGATTCCCATCATTGAACGGTTAACCACTCCCTTAACCCAACCTCTTTTCAAGCCAAATGCTACTTGTGAGTGATTGTGAGGCCTTTTTCGAATCAACTAGGCAAAAAGTGTTGAGTTTAGAACGACAAGGAAAAACTTCCATGTAGAACTAGCTCGGCATAAATGAGTTAGACATAGGATAAGGCTAGATAGGTTGGGAACTTGGGACAAGGTAGAAAGAAAAGATTGCGGGAATGAGAAAAAGGGATGAAGAAGAATAGGGGATAAGAAAAAAGCTTGAAACGGTTGGCTATATTCGTTTATGGGAAAAGCTCTAAGTGAAAAAGAAAAGAAAATAGTCTCTAGTCTTCAAAAGAAAGAAAGAAAGCCAAAAAGGCTAAAGCAAAGAAAAGAAACAAGAGAGACTAGAGAAAATAAAGAAGAGCTAAGTAAAGAAAAATGTTGAAAGCCAAACCGTTTGGTGAAGAAGGAAATCCCCTAAATGTTTAAAGAGAGAAGGAAACTGAGGTGATATGAGTAGTAAAGGCAAAACGCCTTGCAAAAAGGGTAGCTTAGGAGGATCTTCATTGGGGTTTAGAGATTAGGAGTCACGTTCGATATGGGACATTTGGGTAGATGGAAGTCAACCTTGTATGCATCTATTGGGCTTACTCTTAGCATTTTGCATTAGTTGATTCCTTTTGAGAGAAAGTCAACCTTGTAGATGGAAGTCAACCTTGTAGATGGAAGTCAACCTTGAAACCGTCACTTGTATCGAGATCACCTTTATCTCGAAACCTCTATCTTAGCCAAATGCATTCACTTGCCTTGCATGAGCATGATTCACTTGGAAAAAGTCTAAAAAATGTTAAAGGATTGGATGATTTGAAGGCTTGTGTAGGTAGAGATTTGAGCTTGATTCATGTAAGGATGAGCATGGCTAGCCCCTTTTGAGTAGACATGTTTGATCATGCTTTAGAGTTTGCACTTGGACTTGAACGCTTTTAGTGATGCTTTTGCTTGAGGACAAGCAAAGAAGTAAATTTGGGGGAATTGATATGTGCATATTCTACATGAATTTAGAACGCATTTCATATAGATTTAAGATCATTTACTTAGATCCTCATTGCATATCATACTTGTTTTGTCTCATTTAGAGTTTTAGGGTTCTCATACTAGGTCCTAGAGTGTCTTGCATGTTTTGGAGTCCTTTTCAGGTGTTAAACGAGGAGAATTCGTCACCCGAGGAAAGGAGACAGAGACCACGAAGAGCATCGACCGATACCAGGTGTGACACCGAGTATCGATCGATGCCAAAGCTTCAGGGGATTACACTGATGCCTTTGCTCGGTGTCACAGCTCGGTACTGCCACAGGAAGAACCCGGCGGAAAAGTCCTTAACACGGAGCACAGATACCGAGGAGTGACCTCGGTATCCACTGAAGAAGCTTGACCGATACCAGGTGTGATACCGAGTATCGGTCGATACCGAGGCCACTGCTCGGTATTGGCTCATCAGTGTAAAAACCCAGGTTCAATACCGAGCAGTGATACCGAAGTGTGTCCTCGGTATCGATCGATACCGAGCAGTGATACCGAGGTGTGTCCTCGGTATCGATCGATACCAAACGTTTTATCCATTACAACCGGGTCGGTACCCGGTTTGTCCCGGGTCGACCCGGTTCGTCACTATTCACTATTTAAGCCCAAAAACCTAATTTGGAAGGGCTAGGTCTTTTTCTAGGCAAAAACCCTCTCTAAGAGTGATTTGTAAGAGATTGATCCTTTTAATTTATGCAATTTGAGTATTGTTTTCTTGATTTAATCCATCTATCTTCTACTTTCTAATCATTCAATCATCTTGATCATGAGCTTTAACACTTCTTTCCTTGGATTTGTTAAACCCATGATGATTAGTGAGTAGTCTTAAGGATCTTGGGATGAGGTTGATTAGGGGGATCTAGGGTTTGATTAGTGGTGTTTAGGATTAGATAATCTTATATTCCTTCTTGTCTAGAGTCCCTAATGCTAGATCTAGCTTGAAAGAGTGGGTTTAGTTCATAAGGCATTTCATGAACACCAAGTGTTTGATGAAATGCCAAGACCAAACTAGACAAGAGATTTATATTCCTAACCTAAGACATTAGTTGTTTAGGGTATATCTTTGGTTGATCTTGTTATGATTCTTAATGCTTGCTAATTGATAGTCCACAAATGATGATTTGCTAATGGATTTGATAATTAGCATAGTGGTTAGTTGCTTGAAAGAGAACTAATCTAGATTAGAAATCTATTACCTAGGAATTAGCTTCTTGAGTAAATGAACACCACTAATTGAGCTTGGATCACCCTATATCATTAACCTTATCTCTTGTTCCGCTTTTATTATTTGGATTACGTCTTGTTTAGTTGTTTTACTTGCTTAATTTGGATAGTTAATCTCAAGTCTCCCTTTAATTAGCTTAACTTACATAAATTCCTTGCATCCATAGTGATTAGGATAAATCCCGATAAGATTCGATAACCTCTTATGCTACAATTGCATTTAGAGAATTGACTCTAGAGATACCAAAATATCTTGTATCATCAACCTATCATTCAGAGAAAACCCTAGGTGAGTGTCGATCGATACCAAGGAGGTATCGACTCAAGCTTGCTCTCAGAAGTTCTGAGTGGTGTGGATGGGCGTTGAAACATTTGATCTTGAAATCCATCTCCATCAATGTGGTTAACAAATTCCACTCCATCTTTGTTAGCAAAACGAACAGCCTTATGTTGTTTGTCCATCAACAAATCTAACTTAGCATTTACCTCAGCAATCTGACTGCAATCCAAGTTACCAGCTTGCTTCTTGCGCTCCATGTCTGCATTCTTGGCATCGTCAGGATAAGCACCAGCTTACCAAGTTATTGTTGCTAGAAACCAAGTTCTCAATAAGCACATAGGCATCGTCAGGATACCTCGTATAGAAATTTCCATCGCTCGCAGCATCTAGAGTCATCTGATACCTCCAATCAATTCCTTTGTAGAAAGTACCCAGCAGCTGAACTTGAGTGAACCCATGATGCGGACAATCTCTCTGATATGACTTGAAACGAATCCAAGCAGCCTTGAGTGCTTCAGTCGGTCCTTGAGAAAACTGAGAAAGCTTGTTCCTGAGATTCTCGGATCGTGTATCATCATAGAAGTTGTTCAGGAACGCATTCTTCGTCTCATCCCATGTAGTTAGCGAACCAGGAGACAACTGCTTCAGCCAGTAAGTTGCATCCCCACCAAGAGAGTATGGGAAAAGCTTGCAGAAGAGGTAGTCATATGACACTCCATTGCTCTTGATGCTTGTAACCAGATCCTCAAACCAAGAAAAAGATGCTGACCCATAAGAGTGAAGTATGCAGGTTTCAGCTCAAAGTCATTCCTCTGAAAAGGCGGAGGACGAATTGCTGACCGATTGGCAAAGAATTGATCATGCATGTTGTATTCACCAATCGTTATACCGCGAGCAGCCACAACATTCCCTGCGTTCGCATTCCCAGCGACAACAGGAGCAGGTGGAATGATGTTCCCCTCTCCATCCAGACGTTGTCCTGTCTCGTTGCACAACTGACCCTCTTGGTCTCTCAAAGTTCATGCAGCATCTTGAATCAGAATTATTGTGTTGTTCATCTCTGCTGGCTTCCTTGCTTTCCTGTTTGCACGTTCCAAATTCACACCTGAAACACACTTGGAAAAGAACGTAAGTAACAAAAACACGTTGAGTATCGATCGATACCAAGTGGTGTCGATCGATATCAACAAAGAAAAGCGTCGAGTGTCGACCGATACTAGGTAGTATCGATCGATACCGACAAGCTTAGTCGAAATTCTCAAACGTAATCTAATGGCGAATTGAGTCCCCGGCAACGGCGCCAAATTTGATATGCTCAAATTAATACCCTATTTAGATACTAACGCAGTAGTTATAGTATTGTTAGGGGTCGAACCACAAAGACTCACAGAGACGCACAATAGATTATATGGAAGAGAATTACGCTAAACAATCAATGGTATTGGAAACAGTACTTCAATCAGCTTTAATATCGAGTTTGATATGTTCACAAATCAATTAAACCAAATCTCTTTGCGAATAATTAATTTGCTCACCTAAGGTTCTATCAGGTAATTAATCGCATTGTCGTGCTTAATTAATTATCCGAAGATCTAAGTTCCAGATTCGTCAACCTAGAATTAGCTTTGAACACAACCTATGGTGAAGAACTAATTCAGATGGTGAATCCTAATTAACTAATCAACCTATCATTCAGAGAAAATCCTAGGTGGGTGTTGATCGATACCAAGGAGGTATCGATCGATGCTTGACGTCAAATCGGGTACTCAGCAACACAATCTTCAGTTTTTGCTCCAAATTGCTCCAGAAAGCTCCAATATCTCCAATAAGGCTCCAAATGTGCTAAAACATGTAAAAGACTCTAAAAGACTCTATAATAGAATAAAGACTCGATAAAACGGACTTATATCATGGCCTAAAAGGGGTAAAAACCATGATATATCATCTATGTGGTTAGACTTTCGCATGACGGATACCGTGGACTAGCATTGTAGTACTTTGGTGAGAATTTTCTAGACTAAGTCCGATTGATGCATTACGTTGGTTATGGTTTAGAAGGACGGTCACTGAGAATTTTGTTAGTTCCTATATTTTCGAAAACCTCTTTCCGAGTTTAGATTTTTGTTTTGTTTGAGGACAAACAAAGATCTAAGTCTGGGGGAGTTGATAACACCGGGTTTTGACCATTTATATGGATCACTTTCATATTCTTGTGCAATTGTTTTAACTCCGTTTTCAAAGATTTTCAAGTGATTTTCAAATATTAGAGATTTGAAAGATGTTTCACGTAACTCGGAAAAAAGAGTGCATTTCGGAGCAAAAGTACGTTTTTGGATAAACTTGTACCGTCAAGAAGTCTTGCAGCTAATGGAGACTTTTTCACCGACTGATCATCCCCAAATTTGGATACAACAAAGTAGAGACAACCAGATTTCAAATGCAATAGGATTGGAGGAAATCTAATGGTTGGATCCTTAAATACACCTGAAGCACTGAAGGCAGGTGAAGCTGCCCCGAAGATGAAGCCACCGCGCCTGGAGGAGCTGGACCAGCATCCAGGAGGCATTTCGCCACTCCTGGAGAGTCTCCACCCACGGCCAAGAGGCGTTTCGCCACTCCCATAGAGCCCGCACTCGCGGCCTGGACCCAAAGCGACCAAATCGACTAGTTTTTTCACCGAGGCCAAAACCGTCACTTCTCATCAAACCCTAAACGTGGAACACCTCTATAAATACTTATTTTATGGCTCTTAGACAGACACGTTACATTATATTTATGTTGGAAGGCAGATGCGAAGCTCTTGTGACTTGTGCACTTGTTTACTTTGGTTTAGGGCAAAAGATTCTCGATTCGTGTTCTTCGATAGAGAAACTTTCTTCTTCCCTTTTTACTTACTGTTTTTATTTGATTTAATGAATATGATTACCTCAGATATGGCTGAGTAATCTCCTTTTTGGGCATAGGGGTTTGAAGGAGCTCTCATGGTTCGATTTTTATTAGGTTTTTAGTCTAGGATGCTGATTAATTAGGGTTCTTCGTTTTATCCTTGTTGTTAATGCGCTGCTTGACTAACCGTCTTAGCAATCGATATTAGATGTTTTAAAGCCACGGAAGTGCTGTATCTAATTTCTTGACCTAGGGTAGACAAGCAAATCCGTCGTAAGATTTCGAAAGTATACTTGCGGATGAATTGTGGGTGTAAACGACGTTTGAGAGTATCATTCACTACTTGAATTGGCAGAGTGGGAAGCTACCGTCCGAGTACTAAAGTGAGTAGATGTGTAGTATTATGGGATTAGACTACACGCAGTGTACGTGTTCCAAGTTCAAGAACTCAAATTCGATAAAAGTCGCTTTAGAAATCCTAAAAATTTCCTCGGTGAAAATCGGCCATAAACCCTAGAAAATTTCCGATTGCCCAACGCTTCATTTAATTGATTTACAACCTCGATAAAATAATTAGTTAGCTACTGCCCTTCTTAGTTTAGTTTAGATTCCATAGATACGACCATAACAAAACCCAAAATATATTTTATGTCTACACATAAATTAGAACTCGTTAGAAATCGGACAACGTCTATCCCTAAATACTACTTGCGGCTTAGATATAAAGGGTAAACCCCACGCCGGAGTTAATTCCCGGTGTATCAAAGGGCCAGTCGAAGTGGTGAGCAGTTCGGTTGGGAGGTTTATCATTCGGCCGTGTCTTTGGCATTTTTCACACTTGGCGGCGAACTTCTCGCAGTCTGTTAACATCGTCGGCCAATAGTAACTTGCTTTTTTGTTTTTAAGGCCAGAGAGCGACCTCCGGAATGATTTCCACCATCTCCATCATGTACTTTTCACATGACTTCGTGAATATCTTTACCGGCGACGCTCGTGGCGGGTAGGGAATCCGGATTGTTTCTTGCTTTTCGTGGTTTAGGGTTGATAGCAGGGTGCGTCTCGTAGTCATGCCTACGTGTGGTTACGTTGCAAGTCTCGGCCGGTTCGATGCTAGGTCATGAGATGCTTACGACCGGGATCGTACATCGGAGATGAGGGTCCGATCTTGACGCGAGGGCATCGGCTGGGGTATTTTTGCCATGGGGTATCTTAGTGAGGTTGAAAGATTGGAATTCAGCAGCGAGTTCTTTTACCAGCTTTGAATATGCGTCCATGCGATCGTTCTTTGCATTGTATTCACCCCTGTATTGAGTAGCGACAAGCTGTGAATCGCAGAATGCGTGTATCTGTTTCTCTCCAATTGCTTTGCCCAATCGCAGTCCGACAAAAGTGCTTCTTACTCGGCCTTGTTATTTGATGCTTGAAATTCCAATATGAATGATTGCTCTAGGATTTCACCTTTTGGTGATTAGAGGCGTATGCCGACTCCAGAACCGCGGTGCGATGATGAGCCATCGACGTGAAGGAGCCAGTTTTCCGCTCCCGTGAGCTCGGTGATTGTTAGCTCTTGTGGTAATTCGGCCAGAACTTAGGACTTGATCTGGTTCTGCTTTTGAATTCTATATCATATTCGCTTAGTTCAATTGCCCATTTAGCGAGTCTACCGGACTGTGTCGGGCTGTGAAATATCGTTCGCAGATGTTGATTGGTGAGGATCGCAATCGAATGAGACTGGAAATAAGGACGGAGCTTCCAAGCTGCGATAATTACAGTGAGTGTGAGTTTCTCAAGTGTGTGGTATCGGGTTTCACCGTTGTCTAGAGACTTGCTGATGTAGAAGATTGGCTTCTGTTCACCTCGATCTTCCTGAACTAGAACACCACTTACGACTGATATCGAGATCGCAATATATAGGAAAAGAGTTTCACCGTCTTCGGGTTTTTCCAGGACGGGTGGGGTTGATAAGTATTCTTTGAGCTGTTTGAATGCATCTTCGCACTTGTCGTCCCACATGAGGTCATTGTTACCGCGGAGTAACTGGTAAAACGGTAGGCATTTATCCGTAGATCGGGAGATGAATATGTTGAGTGCGGCTATCTGACCTGTTAACCTCTGGACTTCGCGCTTCGTCGTTGGTGATGGGAGTTCGAGGATTTCCGAGATCTGTTTAGGATTAGCTTCGATTCTCCTTCGAGTAACAATGTAGTCGAGGAACTCGCCGGACGTGACTCCGAACGTGCACTTAGTGGGGTTCAGTTTCATGTTGTATTGGTTAAGTATGTTGAAACATGTGTGGAGATGTCTGACGTGGTCTTTGGCGATAAGTGATTTCACCAGTATATCATCGATGTAGACCTCCATTGTTCGGCTGAGCTGACTTGCGAACATGCGATTGACGAGCCTTTGATAAGTTGCTCCAACGTTTTTCAGGCCGAACGGTATGACCTTATAGCAATATATGCCCCGATCTATGATAAAAGATGTCTTCTCGCGGTCATCAGTATGCATGAGTATCTGGTTATAACCGGAGAAGGCATCCACGAAAGAGAGGAGTTCGTTTCCCGTGATGGCCTCGACCAGTCGATCAATATGTGGGAGTGGAAAACTATCCTCCGGACATGCTTTATTGAGGTCGGTGAAATCGACGCACACTCTCCACTTGCCGTTCTTTTTCTTGACAACAACGGGGTGGGCCAACCAATCGGGATATTTGACCTCGGTGATTGATCCTGCTCCAAGTAATCATTTGACTTTGTCGTTCACTGCCTGAGCCTTCTCTAGGCCGAGCATCCATCGTTTCTGTTTAATTGGTTTGAAGGTTGGATCGATAGCGAGTTCATGAAAGGTGATTTTCGGATCGATCCCTGGCATGTATTTGATGGACCAAGCGAAGGTTGATACGTTTCTCTTGAGGAAACGAATGAGGTTGCTTTTGATCTTTTCATCCAGATTGACACCAATACCGATGCATTTCTCGAGGTTAAGGTCGTCGATGGTGACTTGTACGATTGACTCTCGCTTCGGTAAGTCGTGGTTCGTATTTTTGTTTAACAGGTCGGTTGAAGTTGGATTTGAACTGATCACGCATGTGCGAGGTGCAGTTCTCAGCTTGCACTCTTTGATGGCGCACATGCAAGACATCGATTGGTTTCCCTTAAAAGTGAAGTTCCCGTACGGCGTCGGGAACTTGACGCATTGGTGGTACATTGAGAGAATGACCTTCATCGCGAATAGTCAGGGCGTTCCGAGTATGACGTTGTAGATTGTTGTCTTGTCTAAAACCAAGAATTTTATTATTCTCATTGTTCCGCTGACGTAGATCGGTATCTTAATTGTTCATGTGGTCATGGTTTTTCTCCTTAGACGCCTGTCAGGGGTTCGATATATGGCGTAATTTCTGAGTTCGGGACGTCCATATCTTTTAAAGTTTGTTTGAAGATGACGTTGACCGAGCTGTTAGTGTCAACCAAAATCCTTTCGACGGTGACATCGCGGATAAGTAGCTGGATTACCAGCAGGTCGTTATGAGGCATGTGGAGTCTAACCGTGTCAGCTTTTGTGAACGTTATGGGTACACCACCCTCGGCAATTCGGTTATCTCGATGTGCCATGATTGCTTCGCGACTATGCTCTTTGATTTCCCGAACTTAGTAATTGCAAGATTCGATTGCGCCCATGATCATGTGGACCCTCTTTCAAGCTTTCGGGATAGTATGATCTTCGGGTTGGTCCTCACGATCGCGTTTTCGCAACTCGGGATCGGTGTGATCCCTAGCTTGTTCAGGAATATTGTTATTTGTGGTCTGCCTCCTGGTAGTGTAGTTTTGCCGATTTTCGCCGCGATGAAATCTGTTGTTAGGTTGGGTGGAGCCCTGAGGTGAGATTTCCCTATTCCTGAAACTCTGAAGTAGCATATCCTTAAGGTGGCGGCATTCCACAGTTATTTATTCAATTTAAATGTGATAACAAAATTTGGAAAACCTAAATTGAAGTTAAAATTAAATTCAGTTCCTTTTATTAATAAAATTAAAAGCTTATAAGTGTTTGGTAATTAAGATTAGATGGTTCTTGGATTAAGTTAGAGTTTATAAGTGTTTGGCAATAATTGTAAGATGATTCTTGGATTACAAATCTTTTGAGTCTCAAAATAAATCAAAAAGAAAATTAATTTCTATCAATCAATCAAATTATAATGTTTAATTCTCATAATCAATCAGTGAACGACACGTAAGCGAAAATCACTTAAGTGACTTCTCTTTTAATATATAGATATTAATTGGTTATATCTCTATTTTTCAGTGATGGTATATTCTTTTGTATAATAAAATAACACTTTAATTTTGTTAGATAATACAATATCAATATTCTCTCAAATAGTTTTATAAAAACCATAATT
The DNA here is from genome assembly GCA_002933935.1 of Eutrema yunnanense. Lineage (NCBI taxonomy): Eukaryota > Viridiplantae > Streptophyta > Magnoliopsida > Brassicales > Brassicaceae > Eutrema > Eutrema yunnanense. Next base: position 167,940 of record PKML01064264.1, on the reverse strand, counting down.
GTTTTTCCCAATGCGTCGTGTGTTGTCACTTTCACTTGTTATATGTAGAACATGATCTTAAGGTTCCATGAGTCTCTCCCCCGACGGAGAAGTCGCGGCAGCGGGACCACTATAATATCTTCACCACAGCCCACAGATGGGAGCGTTCCTGCGACGCCTAGTTCGGGATCTCGGCCCATGTGTATTGAAGAACTAGTGGTTCAGCCCGGAAGAATCCATTGCAAGGTGCTTAACCCGGAGCTGAAATCCGGAGAGATTTACATCTAACGGCCGCGTTCAAGCGGAGTTTCACCATCAGGCTGGCATCATGTACCTATACAACATGTACGACTGGAAGCAAAAGTTGTTGGCAGACGCTAAGATGCCCAGGGGAATGAATGAGAAGGTGTGAGATGACCTCATCGTGCATTGGAACTTGGAGATAACAATCGCTACTTCGACCACAAATTTCCAAAAGCGGAAGAGTGATTATGACGGGAAATGAATCGCAACCCACAACTTGGATGCGACTTATGTTTTTCAGAAGGCCCATGACATGTTAAGTTTTTTAAATTTTGTACATTAATCCCTTTTTTGTTTTTACTAACAAATTTTTTTAAAAATATTGATAAGACCATTACAGCCGGAGGCGTGCGACCGGACTTGCTTGGTGACGGTGACCCGAACCAACAAAAAGACGACGGGTCTTGTCCAAGATCCCCTAGTGGGGGACGTCATCGAGACGGTCAAGAAGAAGAAAAACAATTGCTTGTCCCAACTGTCTCAGCTCTCTGAGGACGGTTCGGTGTCTTCGAACGACCTCCCCGTCGAAGACATGAACAAAGCGTTCTCCAAGTAATTCTTATTCATGTATCTTTATATTCTATCCTTAACTTATTTTAATACTACTAATACTTTCCTATCGTTTTTTGTTAGGAAACTCTTGTATGCAAATGTCGTTTCCGACGGTGTACCGACAGCCTATCACTTCGGAATTAGAGATTTTCCTAGTAGTGTTAGATTAGTCTAAATATGACAAGCAAGACTTTTCTGTAAGTATCAACATGCAATTACTTATTTACTTTTAAAACAAAAACATTCTAGATCTAATTTCGACGTTACGTTGTCTTTCAACGTTTTCTTCACGTTCAAAGTTGTATCCACGATATTATCGAAATTAATATCTCTATATACATCGTATGATACTATCAAAAAAAGTTTTTTTTTTTGGGTGCTACTAAACCTACAAATTAGAATGTGTATCTTCCGGTATAAAGTTTAATAGGTTATCCGCTACCAAAATATGTATTATAGGTTCTCAAATAAAGATACATGAGCAACAACAAATAAATATACACGAGCACTCCATTGATGATGTGAATTTAATGAAGGGATAATTAGAAATATAAGACAAAATTGGAGAAACATTGTCCCCTTAAGACTTAAAATCTTAATTTTGTCCCATTAAAATTTAATTTAATGTTAAACCAGTTTTACTCATAATATTGAATTACTTAATATTAACATATGTTTTATTAGAAAAATTTACTTTGTTAAAAAATTGTAAAACATATGTAAAAGTGAATATATATGTTAACAACGAAAAAAAAAAACATTATTCCCCTATAAAAAAAAAAAATTATATTCCTCCCTTCCGATATCGTAACTCCGTCGCCTCGCCTCTCTGTCTCCGCCGCCGATTGATTCCTTCAGTAAGTCAAAATTAACCGTCGTTCGTCTTACTCGTCCGCCTATCCGCCTCCTCTTCCTCCTATGCTCTTTTCAGTCAATTTTGCTTTGGAGGGTTTCAAAATTCCAAATTGATTTTTTATTTTTTTGTGCAGCCGGAGATATTACCGGAGATTCATCAAGTCATTGTCGGGAACCGGTTATTCAAGTCCGGAGATATTATTATCGACTATTCCATAGTCCTCCATAACCATCATTTTTAACTCAACAAGAGTGGTACTTGATTCTAAAGTAAGTAATTTACCTCGTTTTTCTTCATCTACCATGAAAATCCACTCCTTATTGATATCCGATCTCCATAAACCAGGTGAAACATACATATGCAACATATTTGAAGAAGAACCGAAGCAAAAAGCTTGTAGAAATCCAAAGTCACGTTTTGTGATGAAGAGAATTAAGATAAGAAAAAAATATATATTTTTAAAGATTTTTTATGTTAAAATCTTCTAAAATTACGTTAAAAGCAAATTTTTTTTTAATTTCAAAACAATTTTTAAGAATAAATTACTCCGCGCTATAGCTAGCGCGGGTTAAATCCTAGTATTATACGTTCCATAGAACAAAGACAAAATAGCAGAACTTTTATTATACAAAAAGTAGAATGTAAAGAAAAATGTAGAATATGTATTCCAAAATCTGTATAATGCAACACAAGTTGTAAAATATATATTTTATAGGCCAAGTAGAATGCATAACAAGTGGTAGAATATTGATTCTACGTTTGGTAGATTATAGAAACAATACCAGAAAATAAATTCTACAAAATCGTTGAATTGGTACAATTTTTAGAATGTGTATTCTACAAATCGTAGATCTGGTGAAAAAAATATTTTAAAAA